>VONZ01002567.1:0-45668 GCA_012976165.1 Labeo catla
TATGTGGGGCCCATATTGGTATGAACTGGGCTGAAAAAAGGGCCCCATATAGGATTGTCCGCGGGTTCCGTAATGGCCCCATGTTAACTGCCCACGTGGATTTCATATAGGATTGAACTTGTCACAAAGTGGGACCCAACTGGGCAACATGCACAAGACCCATCTTGGTCCCAGCTTTAACCCAGCTAACATTTGATTGTGGGGCCCATGTGGGTTTGACATGGGCTGAAAAATGGGCTCTATATGGGATTGTCCGTGGGTTCCATAATGGCCCCATGCCAATTGCCCACATGGATTCCATA
Organism: Labeo catla; assembly: GCA_012976165.1. Lineage (NCBI taxonomy): Eukaryota > Metazoa > Chordata > Actinopteri > Cypriniformes > Cyprinidae > Labeo > Labeo catla. The sequence goes on from VONZ01002567.1 coordinate 303, forward strand.
TGGGACTGCACTTGCCACTTGGTGGGACCCAACTGGGAAACATTTGCAGGACCCATCTCGGTCCCAGCTTTAACCCAGCTAACATTTACATGTGGGGCCCATGTGGGTTTGAAATGGGCTGAAAAATGGGCTCTGTATGGGATTGTCCGTGGGTTCCATAATGGCCCCATGCCAATTGCCCACATGGGTTTCATGTGGGATTACACTTGCCAACAGGTGGGCCCCAACTGGGCAACATGCGAAAGACCCATCTTGGCCCCATCTTTACTACATGGGCTGAAATATAGGTTTTAAGTGGGTTTGTCCATGGGTTCCATGTTGGCCCCATGCAACATACCCATGTGGGTTTTATGCAGGATTTACCTGGGCTTTAGGTGGGGCCCATCTAGGGATCATATGCAAAACCCATCTGGGTTCTATCTAAATATGGGTTTTACATGGGTTTGTCCATGGGTTCCATGTTGGCCCCATGCAACTTATCCAATGTGGGTTTTATGTAGGATTTCACTGGGCTTTAGGTGGGGCCCATCTAGGGAACATATGCAAAACCCATCTGGGTTCCATTTAATATATGGGTTTTACATGGGTTTGTCCACGGGTTCCATGTTGGCCCCATGCAATTTACCAATGTGGGTTTTATTTAGGATTTCACTGGGTTTAAGGTGGGGCCCAACTATGAAACATACACAAAACCTACCTAGGTCCCATCTTCAAACTCTATGTGGGAACTACATGGGATAAAGTATGGCTTGCAAGTGGGATTGAAAAAAAAGTTTTAAAGTTTTAAAGCATTAGCATTCAGCAGTACACAGTGAGATTGAAATCTTTTAAAATTTCAATTTTATTGAAACTACCCATCATATGCTATATTCTGATACCTAACTGTTAAAATCATTTAATTGTTAAAGTTAAACATTTTGAACTTGTATTTGAACCAGTGTTTACTGAAAGCTTTGAACATTTGCACATAGAAAACAGAGACAGTAAGAAACAGCAGCAGCAACTATACATTTTTCAGTACTGCTTACACTGCAGACAGACATTTGTGCATTCTAGACACCCTCAGTCCTCCTCTGTCTCTTGTCCCAGTAAACCATTTTGAGAGTTCCCTCTCAGATTCTTGCTGGTTGATCTTTGACATCAGTGCAGTCTTCTTAACAGCATCTGCAAAACAAATATATTTAAAAATAGGACATTTTTAAATTTTTCAGGAAGATGAGGTATGAAGATGCTGCCCTCCACTACAGTAAGGAAAACAACAGAGTAAAAGCAAAGGTGCTTGTTTACAGGCTATTCCAATAACATTTCTACAATGTGTTTAGTAAACGTGAAATATTATGTTACTTACGCATGTTAAAATACTACAAAATAATAACTTTTACTTGGAGCAACTCAAGGGCGAGTAAATGACGACAGATTTTTTTGTTTTTGTCAACTATTCCTTTAAGAGTCTCAGTTTTAATAACTTAAATTAGAGCTGCATGATTCTGGATATATAGAGAATCCCATTTTTGTTTAGATTCAAACAGATATCAAGATTCTGAACATCGAACTAAAAATAAAGTGTAATTTACTAGAAGTTCTGTACTAGAAATACCATGACTGGAGTCTATTTGAAATGTTTAATCTTGAATGATTTTTTTTTTAATTGTATGAATTAATGATTAAATGACTCATGAATATATGTTGTTTCATTACTGGATGAATCTGTGTTTTTTTAATGAATCTCTTGAATGATTCAATGACAAATACAGGTGTTTAACAGTCACATGTACATGTAAACATAACATGTAAACACTTGATCAAATTGATAACTGAACTAGAAAAATTTTGTGCATGTGTAATGAAGTAGAAATGACATATGATGCACAAAATGAGCTGATGTTGTTGTAATATTATATTAAAGAACATAATAAATGACTGCAATGTCAATCAAAAAAAAGTGACTGTTTCAGACTCTGATTTGCAGACACCTTGTTTTAAGCATGAGAAAGGGTGTTTTTATTGCTTGGTTAGTATAAGCAGCACAACACAAAGCTTTGTGGCTCGTGATCAGGAATCGAAAAAGATAAGATGTTAAGTTTGCTTTTTAAAACAAATTGATGGTTACACTAGTCAAAGCTTGTGTTCACATCTGTTAAGATAGTTGCCTACTTCTCCTACGATTAAAATTAATGGCTAGTGCGGTGGCTGCGACATACGTAAACCTATCAACATCCATCGCCATGACTTATCGTGAGACGAAAAAAATTACATTTTAGTCTCATAACATTGGTCAATGAAACTGCTGTAATTTCGCAACATTGTTTTATCAACAACATCGCAAAAGTTTTGTGCAAATCCGTGATGGAAATGCACCTAGTGTACTTTCTATACTGGATACGGCGCGGCGCGGCACGGCACGACACAATAAATCCCAGCTGGCAAACTGATGCCTCGTTTTATTTATGATGTACTGACAAAGTTTAAAGGGGTCATTGGGTGCCCATTTTCCACAAGTTTATATGATTCTTTAGGGTCTTAATGAGAAGTCTTTAACATACTTTGGTTAAAATTTCTCAGTGGTAGTGTATAAAAAAAAAAACCCACCCATTTTAACATCAGCCCTTTTTAGAGTGAGCCATTCTGTTCCATGTTCCTTTAAACGCTAATGAGCTCTGCCGCCCCGCCTCTATCTCCTGTGGGGTGATGATCAGTAATGTTTACTTTTAGGGATGCACCGAAATGAAAATTCTTGGCCGAAACCGAAAACCGAATAAGAGGAAACCAAGGCCGAAAACCGAATACCGAAACACCGAAACAAATTATGCCAATTATTAGTACCATTGCATTTGTGGCTATGACTGTGCACTAACCTTACTAAAATCGAGGCATTGCAATTGCATAAATTAATATTAAAGTTTTAAAGAATAAATCGTTAAGGTTGAGCTTGTCCTGTGCCTGACATTTGAGAAAGATTTGAGAGAGTGTATTTAAATAGGGCCAGTGCATAAATTATTATTTTTTTGGCAAATTTAAAAAATATCTAGCAGAAATATGGCTACAATCTAATAGTCACATATATAGTAGCCTAAGGGGCCGTTCACATATCGCGTCTTTTGCGCGCTCGAGTTTTACAGATGTAGACGCGCGGCAGCCGCGCTCATAACAGAAGCGACGCGGTCGCGACGCGCTCGTTTTTTTTAGACGCGTCCGCGCCGCATCGACATGAAAACATCAGAATGCTGCAAGCGCAACGCGGGTCACGTGACAAGATTCAACCAATTAGCTTAATCCTTTCCCGTAACAACATTGAAAGCTCAGCAAAGATGGAGAAACAGCAGATCATAGCTGTACATTTTTAAACAAATTTAGCAGCAGAGCTACAGCAAGTGATTTTTAGTGCTGGAAATCTGTTTGTCCTCTGATGACACTTCCGCGTCTTCATTGAGAGTGCGGGTCATGGTTGCTTAGCAACGGCAGACGCCACAGGAGCGCAAGCTACAGACGCTTTGGAAAGGAGGAGAAATCGGCGTCTAGCGTTTTACACGCGTTTTTAGGCGCGATATGTGAACGGCCCCTAGAGTGTAACCTTACTTTTCATTGTTTTCACTCCGTGGTCCATCTCAACCTCACACCGCAGATATTTTGCTTCAGACGAGCACGTGCAGGCCGCGGTTTCTGTTTGCGTCATCACAACATACTGTTTCGGCTGTGTTGTTTCGGTGATAAAAATCTTTCGGCCGAAAACCGAAAATGCACTTTTGGGCCATTTTCGGCCGAACATTTTCGGTGGCCGAATATTCGGTGCATCCCTATTTACTTTAGCCGCATTTAACCGCAAAACCTGCTAACTAGGGTTGCATCGATCCGATACTCTGGATCCGTATTGACGCCGATCCAAGCTTTTTGAATGGATCGGATATCGGTGATGCGTGACCGATCCAAATTCGATACCAGAGTTTGATTAAATGAATAGCAAAAAATAATAGTCTACTGTAAAAACTATAATAATTCATATAAGAACACAATTATTTATTTTAAAACATTGCCTTAAAAATAAATTACATTTAAAATACGTTGCGCTGCTTATGTGAGTGTGACAGACGAGTTCAGAGGGAACCTTTTACATGCAAAGTCTACCTCAGCGCGGTAAACATGTCGGTAAATATTTTACTCTTGATACAGCAGCTAGTAGCACTGCAAATTGTAATATTTGCAAAGCCAAAGTAGTGAGTGGGTGACACAGCCCAAACTAGGGACTCCCAAATTATACTAGTTGTTAACGAGGATGTCATTCCAACAGTTTCAGTTCTGAAACGTTTGCTGTTTTAGGAGAGAGACACAGACACCGTAGAGCTTAAGATCTTTGCCCGAACCCGACAGGACCTGACGGGGTCGGTTGAGTTCGGCCTTAATTTATATAATTTTGCACGGGCTCGGGCCGGGATCGGGCTTGCGCACCGGCTTGCGAAGTAAATGTGCGGTCATGTGATGCGTTTCGATTAGCGGGAGAAAGTTGCGAAAATGGATGTTGAGGAGGTAAAACGGAGGCTTGCCTCTGGCGATTACGTTTTGGAAAAAATTTACAAAACTTGCAAAATTAGCCGGATCAGTATGCATCCCGGCAAGTAGCGGCAGCGAAAGGGTGTTCAGCGCATCAGTGAGCGCAGGACCGTGCTAAAGCATCTACCCTGAATTCAATAAACTTCCAACACAAAAACATGTAGCCTAATCTTGGTGAGTAAAGGTTTTTCAAATTATAACTAAATATTAATTGAGTCTTAAATGCATAATGTAGAGTATATGGGCTATTGGCATTATTCTTTTATTAAATTTCAGCTGCTATTCACCGTCGCGTTGAGGCCGGATTGTGGAGAGAAGTAGCGAAGCAAATCCCACGGAGCCTTTATCTTAATTTCGTTATTGCCAAATTCCCATCTAAATTTAATTTAATTTGTTAAGAAAGACTCATTTTATTGGCGCCTAGGCCTATTTAGAGTGCTGAGATGTTACGATGTTACAGAGGACTTATTTTAATTTTTTGTTCCAACTTCCAGGCTAATATTATTATTATTTAAAAATAGATTTTTACGTTTAGCTTAATTCATTTTTAAGTTTTAGTCATTAACACTTGTCATGCTAAAATAAGGCTTGGAAATGCTTTCCATATTGTGCAGATTTTCATTCGTTTCATTCGATGCGTTACGCATTTGTGACTAGAACGAATTGTTTTTCGTTTCGATGCGTTCTGAAAAAAAAAGTTCATACTCAAGATTTTTTTTAAGTGATTGGGTGACAGATAACGACCTCTTAAAATTGTATTATATGATCAAATTTGGCCTTTATATAAAATTATTTATTGTTGTTTGTAATTTGCAATTTCTATTTGTTATGTCTGACCAATATATGAAAAGCTGTTGAGCATTATTTATTCTGAAAAATAGATAATTATTTTGTTAACTTTCCTTTCCCTTTTATTGGTTATTGACCAATTAAATGTAAGATAAAAAATATGGGATTTGTAATTAAAAAAAAGTATGTGATTAAATGCTTAATAAATGGAAATACCTCCACTGATATCGGCCTGGTATCGGTATCGGCCGATACTCAGAACTGTTGGTATCGGATCAGATCGGTTTTGAAAAAATGGTATCCTTGCATCCCTACTGCTAACTAGCACATTACTGAGAAAAGGCGAATTGCAAAGATGCATAAAAAACACCCATATACTCGCTTCCGCTGTAGGTGAAACTAGATTACAAATGATTGGCTTGAACATAGATGCATTTATTTATGCTGCCGGGCACATTTCCTTCAAAAACAAAAGTAATGTTAATCCTCTGCATCTCAGATGTCAGGAGTAAATGATGAGTGCTACTATGTGAATTACTGCATCCAACAACAGAACACCTCAATCGCTCAATCGGAGATAGTCTTGTCTTCCCCTGCACTGGAGTCGAAACAATAATGGTGGTCGGACTGTTCTCAGCACTCACTCGGCTCAGTTAGGGTGGGTTTAAGATAAGACTGTCATGTCAATCAACTATCGTGGGAGCGGCCTTGGTCGGTGTGACATCACACTGTCAAAGAGACTGACAATGACCTAATTTGAAAAAAGGCATATTACTTGGATTACATTGGATTTTTCCCATATTAAGATTTAAAAAAATCCACTGTGTGAATTTATATCATTATAGGGTGGTTGTGTACACACACAGTCAACACACATTTATGTTCAAACTTGTAAAAATAGGTTTTGCATCCGATGACGCCTTTAAATGATTTTCAATGGTCGCTTGGCCACATCTAGTGTAGACAGCTAAAGTCTGTCACGCCATGACAACTGTCACCTCTGTTTTAGACACGGTGTTAGTCATTTACGAAAAAAAATTAAGTGGGGTTTGGATTGAGATTATGAACTTTAATTGATTAATCGTGCAGCTATAATTTCTGATAATATATGTTAATATTTGAAGAGAAACATTACACTTTTAATTCAGAATCATAACTATACATTGTATCAAAGGTATAGTTCACTCAAAAATGAAAATTGTCATCATTTCTTCACCCTTATGTTGTTCCAAATGTTGGTAACTAGACAGTTGATGGGCCCCAATGATTTCCATAATATTTTTTTTCCTACTATGAAAGTTAATGGCTACAATGAACTGTTTGGTTATCAACACTATTCAAAAAATCTTTTTGTCTTCAACAGAAGAAAGAAATTCATACATGTTTGGAAAAACATAAGGGTGATGAAGGGTAAATGATGCCAGAACTTTCATTTTGGGGTGAACGTTCCTTTTAAGAAAATTATGTAGAATAAAATTAAGCAAAATCACTACATTTACTAAAATCAAAACATCTCACACATTACAAAAAGTCAGTGAATCCATACCAGATGTGAGAGTGCAATGTAGCAGATAAAGGACAATCCTCCTCCAAATTGGCAGTGATCAGCTGGATCCTGGGTGAATCTGTAGTGGGGTGGGCCCAACGAGTCCTTAAAAAGAATAATTTCTTTTTTTTACCATTCCTTTACAATCTTAAACAAAACATATTTAAATTGTACTGAAATTTGCCATTATAAGCCATTTAGGCAACATAAACAAACTGTCAGCTTTGAAACTGTTAGTTATGATCGAAACATGAACCTAATGCATAACAATACCATCAGAAAAATGTGAATCCCCAAAAGAGGATTCACAAAAAAAATGGACTCTTCCCATAGATATCATAGCAAGGTAAATACAACTGTATCTTAAAAAAGCTGTATCTTAAAAAAAAATGTACACCACAATTAAATCTACCATAATATAATTTTACCTGCAGTTGCATTTATCCTGATATGACACATCTGAAGGCTGTGATGTTCTCCAGTGAATAAAATAAAGGACTGAAGATGGTGACAAGTTCTATTTCCTTTTCTTTGGGCCACCTCAGAAAAAGAAAGACAACAGGGAAAAAAGTTACTCAGATTTTCTATCAGTGGAGGTCTTACAAATTTACTTATAATTATTATAATCATAGTTCAGGTCTGGAAACAGTGGTTAAAACTGACTAACATTTTACTGTAGTCTCTATTGGGTGCCTGTTTTCCCTGAAAAACGTGTGCTTGATCTAAAAATGTGAACCAATATCTTATCATTAGAAGTTATCAGTATTTGAAGAGGAAGTAAAAAATATACTCAGAAACGGTCATCTACAAAAACATAACACTCTCATACAACACTCTCAACTCTCTTATATATTCCAGTGTTTTCGAGTGTGAATTACAGTTTAATCACTCACTTCACTTATTCCAGTGCTCCTTTACTGCTCATGAGTTTGAGTTTTAAACTAAACATTAATACACACAAACACACACCAACTTCCCCTGGTGAAAAAAAACAGCATATGCTGGTAGGTATGTTTTGATGCTGGTTTTTGCTGGTCATGTTGCTGGTCAAGGACCAGCATGAACCAGCAAATGACCAGCTTAAACCAGCATCAAAATATACCTAACCAGCATATGTAAACACTAATTTACACTGAAATACGTGCTAATATCACCAGCGCGCTAATATGCTAATCGCGATTAGCCTCTCCCTTTAATTCCCTCTCACTCACATTCATTATCATAACTTTATGATGGTTTGACTGAAAATTGTTTTGTTACCTGACATCGCCATATGTTTTCGCAATCTCACACATCCTGCCCCTTCCTCTGTGTTCACATTCCAGCTTCTGTTCTCCGTTGACGTCTCACAGTTCAAATGAGTTTACAATAAGAATTTAACAGGCACATAATCAGGAACTGAGCGAGCGAGCAATCTTGCGGATCAGTAGCAGCACATCACCAAACTGATTAGTAGATTTTCAAACTGCACTAGTAAAAGGCGCGCGAGGCTATCATTGGCCAGTTTCGTGAATGACAGTCACATTAACCAATCCTGATGAAAGCAACAGGTAAAAACAACCAATAGAAATTGTTTCAGAGTGGTAATGGAAAATAAACTTTTTTTTTTTTTTTAACAAACGTGTGTGTATTTAGTTTTATTTTTTTGGTCAAACAGTGTTTACATGACAGTGTATGAATAAAAATGTAATAGTAAATGTATACGTATGTAAAAGTCCACACAGAAGCTCACTGCTCTTTTGAGATTAAAACTGTATCTATTATAATTATTGTTACTAATGCTAATAATTAAAATTATACATATACATTTGGATTTTGAAGAGGTGTTTTGATCAAAATATCGTAAAATGCTAATAAATAAAATGTTAATAATCATAATTATTCAAAAGCCAGATATTTCTTGTTATAGACATGACATTTATTCAACATACAGATCTGTTATTATTATCATTATTATTATTATTTTTATTTATTTATTTTTTAAAGATTTTTTTGTTAAAAAACAAATTTGAATGATTTAGCATTTTATTTTATCAATTTGTGTCAATGTTAAAACAGCAGGTGACATTATTTCAATCATATTTCATCTTTGAAGGTCGGGCATGTGCCGACTAGACTGAAAAGAAAAGTCTGTACTGTTGGTTCAAAAAGAAAACTGAACACAAAACACAATATGCTAACTGAATGAAACAGCACTTTATTCTGAACCCCTGTATCATATGCTGCAAATACGATTCCTGGATATACACTGGATTTTTCCCATCAGAAACATAAATGTCCATTCTGTCTTTCTTCTGTCTGTCTACTGACATTTGTTAAGACATTTGCTTTAAACATTACAGTGTTTACAATAACTTTTGTTAACTCTACAATACATAAATCCACTTTACCAGCTAAATTACTTAGACAGAAATGCCATGCTACCACACAAATGGAAGTATAAAGACAATATTTTAAAAAATGGTGAATAAGGTCAATACTGTACCCACATAGATCCCAAACTCCACCTAGTACCTATATGTGTACTACCTAGGGCCCATGCAGTCAGCCTATATGGGGCTGATTATGTTTGCTCATGTCTTACCCAAGAGGGTCCCCTATTTGGATGACCAGACATGGCACTACCTGGGGACACATTCAGCACATGATTTCTAAATTGCCTAAAATAACCAGGTGTTGGTTGTTTTCACTGTGCTGATTGATTATTGTACGACATCAAAGTACTGCAAGAGCTATGCAGAGCAGAGCAGATGCTCCATCCTTTCGAATCATTCTCGTGGTACTTTGTTGTCATGCAATGATCCTGGATGATGAAGCAACCAACCTGGTTAATTTAAGCAATATAGAAATCCTGTGCAGAATATGTCCCCAGAAAGCGGCACGTTTGGTCACCCTACCACATGATGGGAAGATCACTACCCCATATGTATTTCCCCATTCACAACCCATACAGTGATTACCCATGTGGGTACTACCTTGAGCCCATGTAGCCAACCTATAAAGGACTGATTGTGTATGCCCATGTCTGACCCATATAGTTTGGCAAGAGGGCCCTACACGTCTTTCACTGTTCAGAACCCATACAAAGATTACTTATGTGGGTACTACCTTGGGCCCATGTAGGCAGCCCATATGGGATTGATTGTGTTTACCCATGTTCTACCTATATGGTTTGACCAAGAGGGCCCCATATGTGTTTCCCCATTCAGAACCCATATAGAGGTAGCCTTTGTGGGTACTACCCTGGGCCCATGCAGGCAGCCTATATGGGACTGATTGTGTCTGCCCATTTTTTACCCATATGGTTTGACCAAGAGGGCCCCATATGTGTTTCCCCATTCAGAACCCATATAGAGGTAGTCTTTGTGGGTACTACCTTGGGCCCATGCAGGCAGCCTATATGGGACTGATTGTGTCTGCCCATTTTTTACCCATATGGTTTGACCAAGAGGGCCCCATATGTGTTTCCCCATTCAGAACCCATATAGAGGTAGCCTTTGTGGGTACTACCTTGGGCCCATGTAGGCAGCCTATATGGGACTGATTGTGTCTGCCCATTTTTTACCCATATGGTTTGACCAAGAGGGCCCCATATGTGTTTCCCCATTCAGAACCCATATAGAGGTAGCCTTTGTGGGTACTACCTTGGGCCCATGCAGGCAGCCTATATGAGACTAATTGTGTTTGCCCATGTTTTACCCATATGGTTTGACCAAGAGGGCCCCATATGTGTTTCCCCATTCAGAACCCATATAGAGGTAGCCTTTGTGGGTACTACCTTGGGCCCATGCAGGCAGCCTATATGAGACTTATTGTGTTTGCCCATGTTTTACCCATATGGTTTGACCAAGAGGGCCCCATATGTGTTTCCCCGTTCAGAACCCATATAGAGGTAGCCTTTTTGGGTGCTACCTTGGGCCCATGTAGGCAGCCTATATGAGACTGATTGTGTTTGCCCATTTTTTACCCATATTGTTTGACCAAGAGGGCCCCATATGGGTTTCCCCAATCAGAACCCATATAGAGGTAGCCTTTGTGGGTACAGCCTTGGGCCAGTGTAGGTAGCCTATATGGGATTAATTGTGTTTGCCCATGTCTAACCCATTTGTTAAACTCATATGGGCCCCATTTGTGTTGCCCATTTCGAGCCCAAGCACTCATTTCCCATTTGTGACCCAACTAGGTCCCACATAGGGAGCCCATCTGTTTTTGCCCATGTGGGACCTACTTAGCTGACCCAAGTGGGCCCCAGATAAGATGCCTATTTTGGGACCATGCCCACTTGGTACCCATGTAGACCCAGCAGAAACCATGTGGGCCCCACATATACATGTTGGCTGGGAGACAACCGTGATGTTGCCGTTCTTTTCTAAAATGTTTTATTTTTTAATCTAATATCATGTGGTTATGTGTTTAAATTATGCATGAATATTCCCAAACACTATTGCGATCTCTGCGTGAGATATGTGATTGTTGTCATATTTCTATAAAAATCTAAAATACACGTTTGTATTAAAATAAAAATGGATGATAAATACGCCTTTCGTATGGAATTAAATAGCAAGCACTTTGAGTGTCTTGTTCATCATATTTATTTTCATATAAAAACAACAGAGCTGAAATTATATCATGTTTATCAGCAACACTGCACGTGAGTGTGATAACGCGATATCCGCCTTTGATCTCGTAGGCATCTGTTCTACTTAAAGAGGTCAGAACTGTCTGTCTTTCTTGACTGCACTTATTTCACTCCTCCCCTCACTGCAGCCGCCTAGTACTCTCGCCTACATTTCAGGCGAGGCGAGGCGCATCTCAAACGAGCCTATTCATACTCAACGAGATTTAGCGCTCGTTAAGTAAGTACTTATTGAAATTAAGTACCTACTCATTGAGTATGCGGTTTAGAACGCAGCCACAGTCTGCATTCTGAGACATGCGCTCAGTACTGTGCATGCACAATGGCTGATCTAGCCTGAAAAATAAAAAAGCTTTTTTTAAGCTAATGGAGCATAAGGAACAATATTCATGAGGAAGTTCTTGTCAGGTTTCATTGGTGATTTCAAATATGAAATATAATAGTAAATTTGGTGAACAAATAATTTGATGTTTCCCTATTCAAAGAAATAAGAGCAGCACTTGCCTGCCCTAGAGTGAAATGACTTGCCTTAAAGGGACACGCAGGGAAAACCTAAATGCTGCAACTTTTTTTAACCTTGTTAACCTAGTTAATCTATTTTTCTGAATATTTTTTTGTTGAGTCAAAGTCAAATTTATTCATTTAGTCATTTATTCATTCTTTACTGAGATCTTGAGAGATTAAGGCCTAGACCACATGTACACAGGTACACAGGTAAGTTTTCCCTAATCCTGTCTACATAAAAACGCTAAAACACACAGAGCTTGGTAGAATTGTAATCAGGTACTAATTCCACACTGAATGACAAAAATAGTAGTCAGTAATGTAATCCATTACATTACACATTTAGGCAATATAATCAGATTACTTTTAGATTAGATTTTTGATTTAACTTGTTCATCACAAAAATATTATTATGTAAACACTGAGCAGTGTTTATTTAACAGGTGGTTTTTCTGTGCAAATATAGCAAGTGATCAATTGAAGGAAGACAGAGAGCGGAGAGAAAAACAGAAGTGTGGAGACACTTCAACTGTAAATGTGCTGCAGTTTTATGTGCTTCTGCTAAAATAAATAATAAGCAGACCTACAGAAGCTAAAGCTTGCAGGAGCCAAATGTGTCAAAAATCTCCAGATATATACCTCTGCTATTTTTGCATGAAAATGTGTTTGAGAAAGATAAAGTGTGAAAACTAGAGTAGAAACTGACCAGTGCATTGAAAAGTTTGCATAGCATTCGACATTTGAATCTTTTTGAAGTATTTTAGAAGAACTGAAGAGATGTTTGAATTCTAATAGATCACTTTCTTATGCATTTTAACTGTTTTAAACATGACTTTATGTGCCTTTTATACCATTCCAAATTATTTATAGTTGTACACATCATTTTCCCAGTTGAGCCTTCAACTCATCTTACATTAATACAACAGAATACATAAATCTTTAGACTGATTAAACATTTACGTTATCTGATTAATCAGCATTTGATGGTGATTTCTGCCACCGAAGACTTCTGTATCTGATGTCATAAACCAACACAACCACACCCACCAGAGCAGAGAAAGCCAATCGGATCACAGCTTCAGTAGGACCACAGCAGTAGACACAGTCTTCTGAAAGAACAAATGAGCAGCACTTAAATAGAAATATGATTTATTGAGCTTGTGAGGGAAAAATATATATAATGCTGCTGCCATACCTGAACATGTGTGACAGAGTTTGCTGATGTCCAGATATTTAGTCTGGTTGCTAATGGAGTTTTTGATCACACAGCTGTAGGTGTTTTTATCCTGATATTCCACCTCCAGAGGTAGAGAGAGACTGATGCTGGATAATAAACTGTTTCCTTTGTACCAGAAGAGATTTACATGACTCATATTTAAGACTGAACACACCAATAAACAACTCTGATTAGAAGATGTTCCTGAAGATGGTAAAGAACAGTCTCTGCTGATGACAAGAACAGGCAGACGAGCTGGAAAATATTGGATTATGATTAATAATTATGATAGTGATTATTGTCAAAGATGTATATAAAACAGGGTAATTCTCACCATTGACAGTAAACATCCAAAGTCAGTCAATAAACAAATACACATCAAATGGGGTCAACAGGTGAGTAATTCTCTACTCACCATAGACAGTAAGATTGAATGTGTTGAGTGGCATCTCCATTCTGCTGCTGGTGACTTTATAAAATCCAGAATCAGTGGTTCTGGTGTTTGTGAGGGTCAGAGATCCAATCTGATCCAGCTTCAGTCTGTTTCTGAATCTCTCATCGTAAAACTCTTTCTTTTTGTCCTTTCCGTTTATTTTAGCTATGAGAATGTGTCCAAATGTCCACATTATGAGATCGTCTCTCTGCATTTCAGTAACATCAGTGTTTAGAGTGACAGAATCTCCCTCCATCACTGACACTGACTTCACTTCATCAACACCAAACACACCTGGAGAACTAACAAATATTTCCCCAGAATTTGAAGATTTACCTGCACATTTGGTGTATTTGTCATTTTACTGGGTCCCCAAGAGGATGTTAGAAAAATGACAATATTAAAATAGAGACATATTAAAATAATGATGCACTCTAAAAAATGCTGGGTTAAAGCAATCCAATTTGGGTTATTTTGGTAACCCAGTGCTGGATCAAAAATGGACAAACCCAGCGTTGGGTTAAATCTTTGACCTGGCATGCTCGGTTGCTTTAATTAACTCAAATACTGATTGAAAATTACTATTGCTGGTCTAAAATGAACCAAAAATAGGTAGAAAATTAAAAAGAAAACACCAAAAATAGGTCGAAAATTAAAAAGAAAACACAGAATTACTAGAGGCAATGGTAATAAAATGTGAACATTTATTAATAAGTATGGACAAAAATATAAGACAAACTGAATATTGAAGCATAGTTTTTAACATTACATACATTTAAACTCGTTTACCCTGCTGGTTGGCTGGTTTTAGCTGGTCATCCAGGCTGATCTTAGCTGGTCAGCAGACTGGTTTTAGAGGGGTTATGGCCACTTCCAGGCTGGTCTTAGCTGGTCAGGCTGGGAGAACAGCTAAAACCAGCTACTCCCAGCTTGAACCTCAGATCGCCACCTCGCATTCACTCGTAGCTGAAAGATGTCGTGACTGAATCCATAATAACCTGCCCATAAACAAACAGTACAGAGTTTTGAGAACATATTTTAACATCCGAATTGACTGAACATATTGAACATAGAATCAGTATTAAAACGAATAAAATCAGTTATGCAAGACAAGGCGTTTCTGTCATGCAACATGACAGTTGCTGACGCATTTAGCTGACTGACATGACATCTCGTCCCTGTATGTTGCGTTAGCCAAAATAAAATCATTTAGAGCACAGTAAAGACTTTATAGATAAATAGAATGTATACTGTATAATGTATATGTTGTAAATAACTTGTATACAAACCTTAATTTTACTGAGGAAGTGCACGAAAATAAGTTATTTTGCAATAATACAACAAAATGTCTTTAATAACTCGTAGTTGGTCTGTTGCTCCATGCCATGCTTTGCTCCTCCTTTTGTGCTTGGCCCTGCAATTGCTGCTTGCAGCTATATTTTCTTTTGGATCTGAATTGATGCTCTTCAAGGTCTTAAATGAACATGGTTTAGCCCAAACATAAATCGCATCTTCACAAATTTATTGTAGGACTTGTTTTAAAATCCTTTTTTTTTTTTTTAATCATAGGAGCTGCTTTAAGGTCTCCCTGCATTTGTCTTACAAAATAAATTCTCAGTAGTATAATTTGAATACTAAAAGAATAAAGAGAAAAAGTAAGACATCAATAAATATTAGTATTGTAATCAATAATATCAATAAAAACAACAATAATTATACTCTTTTATTCTCTTTCTCTTTCTGTAGATCAAACATTCTGAGAAATCATATACAGTCTGTGAAAGGGAGGTGCTACTGGAGGAGTTTATTCACAGTCAATGCAGAGTTTCACTGAACCACTTCTTTAGCAACAGCTTCATTTGCTTTCACTTGTTTCATGAGGTCAGGAGGGCCGATTATTATAACAGTTCTGTTATTAAACTGTTTCATAAACTGCAAAGAAAATGTTTATTCTCATCTGTTTGTGCTCATGGAGTCTGGCTGGTGAGTATTTTTATGGTTTCAGTTCTGTTTGTATTATCATTCGTCCTCAAACATATTTCTCTTATTTTTCATCATTCATTTTGCCTACAATATTTTGCCTACATATATTTCTAATACTGTAAGTATTATTGCAGGTATTTGCCATTACAATTTTTAAACCACTTAAACATGACTAATATATACATATATATATATATATATATTTTGTTTTAGTAAATATTCCTGTTTGTTCATCAGGTGTGTTTAGTGAGTCAGTGTCGGTGCTGGAGGGAGAATCTCTCACTTTAAACACTGGTGTTACTGAAATGCAGCACGATGATCTGATATTGTGGACATTTGGATGGAAAATCAACAGAAAAGACAGTAAGAGAGAGTTTTACAATGAAAGATTCAGAGACAGATTGAAGCTGAATCATCAGACTGGATCTCTAACCATCACAAACACCAAAACCACAGACTCTGGTCACCAGCAACAAAATAGAGATGACGCTCAACACATTCAATATCACTGTCTATGGTGAGTTAAAAGTACTTTTCTCGCTCTCACTAATTTGATTTCTCTACTTAAAATGTCAAGCAAAAAGTGTTGTCTTTGTACAAATAGTTGCATTTGTTTATTGCAAATAAAAAATATCTACGAAAAATGCACACGTCAGTGCCAACAGCTTCGTCGCGCCGTTACATAGCACAACTTTGCTTGTGGCAAACCCGAGTTCGATTCCCGTCTCAAGGTCCTTTGCCGATTCCACCCCTTCTCTCCACCTCTGTCTGCTCTGTACTTTCCGACACTTTAAGGCATAAAAGCCCATGAATATAATATGTATAATATCATGAACATTGACTGAATAATCAAATTTTAACACATCTATTAATTACATTTATTCTCTTCTCTTCCAGCTCATCTGCCTGTTCCTGTCATCAGCAGTATGTCTTTACAAAATCCATCATCATCAGGATCAACAACATCCAAATGTTCACTGTTGTGTTCAGTGGTGAATGTGAGTGATGTGAGTCTCTCCTGGTACAAAGGAAACAGTTTATTGTCCAGCATCAGTGTGTCTGATCTCAGTATCAGTCTCTCTCTACATCTGGAGGTGGAATATCAGGATAAAAACACCTACAGCTGTGTGATCAACAATCCCATCAGCAACCAGGTCACACATCTGAACATCAGTGGACTCTGTCACACATGTGCAGGTATGTCAGTGTGATATATGTGTTTACTAAGATGATCTATCAAGTTATATAGTACTGATATAGTCAGAATGAAATATTTATTTATTATTAATGCTTCACTTTGTCCATTATATAAATAAATCTATAATACTAAATACATTTATTATTATAGATAAAGGCCTGTCCTCATTGTACACTGGGCTGATCTCTGCCGCTGCTGTTGCTGGATCTCTGTTGATTGTAGCTGAGGTCTGGATCTTCTGCATCTGCAGGAAAACTGAGCAAGAGGGCAAGTATTACCTACTACTGATATATGTGTAAAAATTGACTTAGGGGCACTGAATAAGTAGAAAAATAATGTACACCTGTAATGTAGTTACAATGCTGTCACAGACTACATTTCCTGCTATACATTTGGCTCTATGTTGGCACATGTAGCCAACAGCCCTGTAGTAAAACATAAAAATAATGAAAAACAGTGTTGTAGAAAAATGCAATAATAATTCTCAAATATCTTTTATTCAGAGTTTTAATGTTTTTACTTGCCTGTCATTACTGTTGAAACAGTTCAGAGTGCTGAAGAAGTAACGTATGCTGATCTGACATTCTGCAAAAGAAAAGCACAGAAATCGGTAAGAAACTAACTTTCTTTCTTTTTCTTGCTTTCTTCTTTCTCAGTATTATTTGAGCAGTGAGTCAGATCTACCTGTGTTTCTGTGTTTGAATTCTGATAAATGGTTAACTTATTAACTGTATCTGTGTTGTGAATGTGTGCTTGTTTTCTTTTAGAGAGTTCAGTTGGAGGAGGATGTGGTGTCGCCATGAGACATTAATCAGTCTGTGATCTGTTAAAGGGCTTCATACTTTTTAGCACCCAGATATCCAAAAATGGAAAAGGAGGTGGATTACAGTATTAGTGTGCTTATTGTGTTTGTTGACATGTTTATATTTCATGTCAAATAGTCACACACCAGCCAATATAGACGTCTCGTAATGGTGTTCATCCAGAAAATAAAAAAAAGGCAAAAACAAACACAAAAAATCTCAGTTTTACACCCAATGCTTTGTCAGCAAGCAAATTATGAATTCATTTTAAGTAACATTTAATCACCCAAATCACCCAAAATCTACAGGTGCAGAGACCATTTTCTCAATAAGCAAGAATCTGGAGTCACCTTATAATAATAGAAAAGAAAACAAAATAACAAAATAACATTATATTGTCTGATTGACTTCCAATGTTGGGGAAAGTTACTTTTAAAAGTAATGCATTACAATTTTGCGTTACTCTATAAAAAAATAAAATAAATAACTAATTACATTAATATAAAACAATTCTAATGTAAAAGCCCACACCAAAAGTGAAATGAATTCAGGCTAAAAGAAAAGTACATTTATGCAGGAGATCACTCTTTAGCTATAAAAAAAAAAATTATAAAAAAAATAATAATGTTAGTTTATCTAAAGTAATTTTTGCTTATTAGTATGGTTGAATTGGATCATTAAAGGTCAGCAGCAAAGACACTGGTTAATAAAACGGGATTAAATGCATAAAGGATATTTGTTTTATTTAACATATTTAATTATTGCAGGGTTGCGTCATATTCTGAGTTTGAGGAATACTGAATCTGTTTTTTTGTGAGTGAGATGAATTAATGCATTTAGTCTGGAATACAGTAACATCATGTTTACTCCCAGTTTCCTGACAGAAGACTTCATCAATCAATAAATGGGAAAAAAAAGTAACTGTCATTACTTATTTGAAAAAGTAACTCATATATTTTCTTAGAAATTCAAAAGTAATGCGTTACTTCACTAGTTACTTGAAAAAAGTAATATTATTACGTAACTTGCGTTACTTGTAATGCGCTACCGCCGACACTGTTGACTACAGTGGGTTTGCAAGTCATTATCTTTGTAAAGCAGAATTATTTGCATTGTAAGAAGTGATATACAAAGACAACATAAGTGAAAAATGGAAAACCAAAATGTATACTGCATTTTAATTACAATGGAGCAGTTTAATTTGATAAAATGAATTAATCACCTAAACCACATTTACTCATAAATTATATTTATTCAAAGGATTGTGATTTCATATCTCCAGTGGTTCAAAATCATCTCTACATTTCTGAGAATCTGATTATTCATTGCTTGATTGTGACATCTGCTGTCTCTTCTGTTGAAGACCTTTGGATCTGATGTCATAAACCAGCACAGCAACAGTAGCAACGCCCACCAGAGCAGAGAGAGCCAATCGGATCACAGCTTCAGTAACGCCACAGCAGTGGATAAAATCTTATAAGAGAAGAAATGCACGACATAAAGCATAGAAATTTGATTCATGTACTATGAAAAATATAATGCCGCTACCAAACCTAAATGTGTGTGACAGAGTTTGCTGATGTTGAGATGTGTGACCTGTTTGCTGATGGGATTGTTGATCACACAGCTGTAGGTGTTTTTATCCTGATATTCCACCTCCAGAGGTAGAGAGAGACTGATGCTGAGATCAGACACACTGATGCTGGACAATAAACTGTTTCCTTTGTACCAGGAGAGACTCACATCACTCACATTCAACACTGAACACAGCAATGAACAATTCTGGGGTGATGATGAAGATGAACAGATTGTAATGATGTCAGGAACAGGCAGATGAGCTGGAAAATATGAGAGAATTTAATAATGGTCATTTTAGATGACCTTCCAGATGTAAACACTTTATAATCTATAACAACATCTATTAACAAGCACCTGCAATTCTGGAAAAAATAAAGATAAGTTCTGTGTGAATTTGCACATGTTATAATGTAAGCATCATTATTGCTTGTGTTGTGTAACACACAACACACTTCTTATTTACTTATACAGTATTGCATGATTTGTATTAAATAGTTTACACCTTGCAATGTTTTTAGTTACACTCTTAAAAATAAAGGTGCTTCAAAAGGTTCTTTGCAGTAATGCCATAGAAGATTCCACAAAGAACTTCTTTCGCCACAAAGAACCTTTTTGTGAAACAGGAAGGTTCTTCAGAAAGGTTCTTTTATGGCATTGTAATGTAGTTTTTAAAATGTTTGCAATTAGTTTTTAAAAGGTAACAATTAATTCTTGAGGACTCTACACTTGCGTATCTTTTTAGGAGCACACCTACTTCAAAAAAAACAAAAAAAAAAAAAACAGTGACAGAAATGTTCAGCAATGTCTATCAGTTATATATTTCTTAGTAATTATGACACTGATTCATGTCAACACACACACACAAACATATGCATAAAAACAGGGAAGCAATCCAATAATTCTCTACTCACCATAGACAGTAAGATTGAAGATGTTGAGTGTGGTCCCTGAGTTTCTGCTGGTGACTTTATAAAGTCCAGAGTGTGTGATTCTGGTGTTTGTGATGTTCAGAGATCCAGTCTGATCCAGCTTCAGTCTGTCTCTGAATCTCCCATCAGCATTTTCATCATAAAACCTGCTCTTTTTGTCCTTCCCGTAGATTTTAGCTATCAGAATGTTTTCAAATTTCCACATAATCTCATCATCTGTCTGTATTTCAGTAAGATCAGTGTTTAGACTGACAGAATCTCCTTCTGTCACTGGTACTGACTTCACTGAATCAACACCAAACACACCTGATCAACAAACAGGAATAATTACTCAGAATTTGGAGATTTAACGGTTATCAGCAGTTTTTGTTGATATTAAATCCATTCTATTCTTTAATTCTTTACAGAAGTATTTAAGTAGGTTCAGTATGATACAACTTGTTAATATTAAAGGCAAAATGAATGATGACAACAATAAAGAACAGAATGATCTGTATGTAGACAAATGGTAATATAAAGAGAACAGAAGACATATTTACCAGCCAGATTCCATGATAACAAAAAGAAGAAAATAATCATGTCAGACATTTTCTTCAGAAGTTCTCCTAATAGTTTGACAACAGAAATATTTTAATGATCAGGTCCTGACACTCTTGAAATATTGAACGAAGCTGTCGGTCTGTAGTGAAACTCTGCAGTGAGTGTAAATAAACTCCTCCAGTAGCACCTCCCATCACAGACTGACCCATTTCAGTAAATATTTAAGTTTGAGAACAGTTAATAATGAACTATGTCCTTCAGACTTTTAATAATTTTACATTATTTTCTTTCTTATGAAATGAATCTGTTATTTTATTTCTTCTGTAATTTAACAGACACATTCCAATGTCCAAATGAATGGGGGCTTGTGGAGAAAAATTAAAATAAAAAAATCCCCAATAACAAGCTTGATTTTGTATTGATGTTAAGTCTAGTTATGTTATTGTGGGAGTGCAATTTCTTCCTGAATTTCAGCTTGATTGAAAATATGATGTGATTTTAGATTTTATAACAGTTTGATTAACAAAAAGTTAATAACTTACACTTTAGACATACATTGTCACTGAAGGAGCAAAAACTGTTTTAATTAATTTTAATTTTAAACAAACTTACAGCAGAATCACAGTAAATGCAAATCTACATAAACTACATGAAAAACTGTTTTCATAAAATGAGAAGGTTTAAGGAAGAAGAAGATTTTGAGATTTTGACATGGAGTTAAGATATTTAGAGATAGTTAAGCTAGTTTGAGAGGCTGTTTACATTTGCATGATCTCTCTGGGTTGATGTGCCCTTCTGTGACCCTACATAGAACTGCTATAGAGAATGAATGGGAAACTACAGAAATCCCTCAGTGTATTCAAAGAACCACTTTCTAAATATAGAAGCTGAAGATTATGTTAATTTATTTATTTATTTAATTACAGTGGCTTCATATTATTCCCTGAGGACTGCATATCTGAGTGTCTTGAATCTGACACACTTAGTTTAGTTAATAAATGTTTTTAAGAGCTAATGGCCTATATGTTTATTTTTGCCTTAAAAATGGGAACATTTTAAATATTGTTTTTAGAAAGAGTTTCTTTCTAAAAGAACTTCTCTGTATTTTTTTTCTGTAGATGAAACAGTGTCAGTTTGAAAAGTCATATTCAGTCTGTGAAGGGAGGAGCTACTGGAGGAGTATTCACACTCACTGCAGTTTCACTAAATCACTTTATTACAGACGACAGCATCATTCACTTTATGAAACACTCAAGGTTTGAATATATGTAATGTTAATTTACATATATTTGTTCTCATGGAGTCTGGCTGGTGAGTATATGCATGGCTTCAGTTTTGTATATATTTCAGTTTGTCCACAAATATAACCTTGTTATTTATTATTTCATAATTTATTTTGCCTCTTATATTTTCCAGTTGTATCAGATTTTGTACTCAAATACCTTCTGTTAATATGTCATTCCTTTCATTGGTTATACATTGAAATTAGTCAAGAGAGAATAAATGTTTCGCCATAACACTATTTTAAATCCTTTCAAAAGGCCTAAAACTCTCAGAAATTATTTTATTGAGTAATTATTTCTGTTTGTTGATCATCATCATCATCATATTGTTCATTCCTGTGTTCAGTGTTGAATGTGAGTGATGTGAGTCTCTTCTGGTACAAAGGAAACAGTTTATTGTCCAGCATCAGTGTGTCTGATCTCAGCAGAAGTGTTTCTTTACATCTGGAGTGTCTGGATGATTCCTACAGCTGTGTGGTGAACAATCCCATCAGCAACCAGACTCAACATCTCAACAACATTCAACTCTGTCAACCATGTTCAGGTACGTCTGTGATAATACTTCACGCATTTATGGGCACATTCACTCACAATAACGATTGTCTCCTCAACACCCTCCAGATCACTCTGTATCTCTGATAATATTGATTTCTGCTGCTGCTGGATCTCTGTTGGTTGTCGCTGCAATCGGGATCTTCTGCATCTGCAGGAAACACAGAAAAACTGACCAAAATGGCAAGTATTACCTACTCTGACCTGCTGTGTATGTGTGGGTGTGTATAATGTAAAACAATCCTCAAGCATCAAGTGTTTAGTTTCTATTATATTTTGTTACAATTCAGAACCGTGACAGAGAGATCACTTACACTGATCCAACATTTTACAAAAGACATCAGTAAGAATTTATTTCCATCTATGGTGTTTCTGTATTATTTTAGCAGCGAGTTAAGTTTAGGTGTGTGCATAATAATTTACAAACATGAGCACCACAAAAGACATTTATGTCATACACACAGAGGAGACAAGAGGTAAGTGACAAATCAAACCAGCGTTTATTGAACAGGTGGATGAACACACAGTAGATGAGATAAAAGGTGAAGGATGTGTCTTAGCTGAGAGTCCATATGATTGTATAGTGAATATTGTCCAGATAGAACAGCCATGTAAAAACCAGTCAGCACAGGAGAGTTCGACAGCGAGAACAAACAGGAGCTGCCGTACAGGTGTACGAACAGTAGACCCGACAATGGGAGAATGGCAGACAGTCCTTTTTATAGGGGTGTGGCTGATTGGAACCAGGTGCAAGTGATTAGAATTCTGGCCAAAATGAACGGGTAGGCGGTGCTCCTGGGGACATGGCAGGTGAGGGTGGCTGTGGTGAATGTCTGACAATTTATAAAAGCTGTAGATGTATTTTAATGTCTTTTTGTCTTCTACTCTGATGTGTTCATATTGTAGGGTCACACAAGACCATCATTTAGAGGCATTACAGTACTGTCATGTCACAAACTCTTTTATGTCATTCATGACGCATCTATCCTCAGAAATGATGCAAGTCATTAAAATGAATTAATGAAAATATTTAATCAAACAAAGAATGAGAGAAATACTGAAATATTCCCTCCATATGTGGCAACACAATCTCATGCCAATTCGTAATTAAATTGTGTTACATTTTAAGATCAGACTGTCTGTTTTCCAAACTACTTGGAACCTGATTTGGAGAAAATAGCAGATTTCTGATATGAGTGTGTACTGCTTCTTTTAGCTTATATTTAATAATATATATATATATAGGAATATTATATATAATACTATATATATAATATATATAATATATAATAATATATATAATACTATATAGAGAGAGAGAGAGAGAGAGAGAGAGAGAGAATAGGAATAGGAGAGAGAGTCAGCCACTCTAAGAATGAGCTCCTGAAAAATTACAAAAGATTAAGCCAAAAAGTAAGACAGAGAGTGAGATAATAACAGCAAACAAGTATAAACAACAGAGGAACAACTTGGATTCACGTAAGACTGTTTTTTTCTTCTGGAAATATACATTTTAATACAAAAAAGAAAACTGGAACCTCTGGATTAGCATCTGGCTACTGGATCACCACTGTACCAGCTATCTGCAGTTTTCCCTCCAAAACACTCAAGGAATTTTAAAGGAACTACAACTGAAAAACACTGCACACTTGTAGATTTTCAGTTGCTAAACAAAGAGGTGAGCCCTATCTGGCATAAAACGATACCAAAAACTGTATATTTAATTTTATTCAAGTAAAATCTCTCATCATTATAAGCTAAAAGCTACAGTTAGCTGCAGTTCTGGCTCAGTGCCAAGTCTGATTACCATGGCGACCCTGGCGCAAACAGAGTGCAGGGAGGTGTGTTACCAAGAGAAGTGTAGAAGTGTACAGGCACGTAAAAAACATAGAGAAAACTCTCAGAGACAATCCTGATGTTTTGTATGCTGACTATATTCAACTCAATGGGAAAAGAATCAAGAACAACTTCATTTTCCACACCACTATGATTAATGCTTGGAAATTGGCCATCTGTGAGGAATACAAACATGTTTTTAAAGAAGGAATTGGCCGAGGAGGAAGATTAACTATTTGTGAAGATGAAATGCTAGACGCAGACAACCCCATTCTCACTATAACCTACTATACTAAAGGTACCTTCTTATTGCAAGGCAATAAGGCAAGCCTGAACTCATTTTAGGAGATTTTCCCCCTGCTCAAAGCCAGAGTAGAGAAGGAGAGAGACGAGACCCATGTGAACTGCACAGATTCTGAGGACGAAGGCCCGATGAATCCTTCACCTTCATCATCTGGACGTCAACTGAGAGACAGTTTAGCCCTACTAGAACTGGACTTCACTGAATTCAGAGAACACATTCAAGTCAAACTCTCAGACACGCACAACACAAACATTTAAATCCAAGAGCTCGAAGATGAACTCCAGCAGCTGAAGAAAAACACCAGCTCCTCCATTACTGAACTTACAAGAGCTCTCAGAGAACTGCAAGAAGAAAACCGAACTCTCCGCTTACAGCTATGCAAACTAGAGGAGGACACTGAGAAAAAAGAAGAGAACTTCTCCAGACAGCTGCAAGAAATGAAAGAACAATTACAGAAAAACACAAAAGACATTACACTTCACTACAATACAGTTCCTACTAGAGACAAACCAAGCTACACAAACACAGAATGTGTATCTACAACAAACACAGAGACACCTGCAGCAACACAGGCCTCACCTACAAAACCTCCAGAACCTGATCCAGATGTTCTCCTCCTCATGGACTCTAATGGAAAATTCTTGGACCCTAAAAAACTCTTCCCACACCAAAAAGTCACTGCAAAGCGATGTAGCACAACAAGCCACGCCCACCAGATCATCAGAGACTTCACAGGGCACCCCTCATGTATTATCATTCACACTGGGACTAATGACCTTCACTCGCTGCGCAATAATACTGCTGATGCTGTGAGGAAAATGGCAAAATTCACCAGCAAAATGTTCCCAGAGTCCCGAATCATAATCTTCACGGTTCTCCCAAGACATGACACACCACCACACATCATCTACAACATCAATGCTGAACTTTCCCGTGGATGTTCTGCACTCCCCAATGTACACCTGGCCCACCACCATCACATCGGCCTCCAACACCTGTATGATGGACTTCACCTACACAAAGACGGAGTTTGTATTTTTGCGAAGTCCCTAAAAGATGCAGCCCTGGGCCGCAGCCCAGCATCACCGAGACACTTATTACCAACTCCACGATTCCACCAGCCCATTCACCCCTCCATGCCCAGGAATCCCCCTCCGGCCCCAGCGAGGAAAGACACTGCATGGACAAACAACACACATCGTCCACTACATCCACCAACGGCTCCCTACACACCTGTAAACCTGCAGTCACCAACTTCACATCCACCTACTGGCCACCAAACCCCCGTAAGAAAGAAGAAACCAAAAACCTCCCTACACCAAGAGAATCCCCCACAGCCGAAAGCACAGAGCTATGCTGAAGTTGCAGCTCGGCCCCCTGCTCCGCCCAGCACCTCCACACCTGTCAGCGAACTGAGCCAGATCAGAGAGATGTTGCATACACTGTGCAACCAGCTCCTGAACAGATAAGGACAACATCCACAAACACTGTACACTAAGGGGAAAAAAAAGTGCACTAATGTTAACTGTTTACCATATATATTCTCACTGGTTATTTTCTCTCTGTCTTACCAAATAGGTTTATCTTTAACAATACAAATATACTAATGCATTCATTTCAAGTTGTTGGAATATTCAAGGTCTTCATTCTTCAACTTTTGGTTGTAAAAGCACAGACCCAGTTTTTCTGAAAAATAACACAGATGCTGACATCATCATTCTCACTGAAACCTGGTGTCGAAAGGATGCGCTTACCGACTGTCCCTCAGGCTACTACGAAACAATTGTGCCCTCAGTTAAATTAAGTACAGCCCATCGTGGACGAGACTCAGGAGGAATTTTGGTGTGGTATAAGGAAAATCTGGCCAAACACATTTCTATTATTACACTTGGTAAATTTCATTGCTGGTTAAAACTAAACAAACAAATTGGCATTTCAACCACTAACACATATCTCTGTGCAATTTACATTTATCCAGCAGAATCCCTTTACCATGATGAGGAATATCTGAATAATATCCACACAGAGATCAGCCGTTTCCAGGCCCAGGGAAGCGTGCTGCTGTGTGGAGACTTTAATGCAAGAACTGGATCTGAATCTGATAACATAGATCCAAAGGGCCAAAACCCCTTGAGTCTCACAAAAAACCTCTCCTTCAGTGCATTCACTGTCATGCAACAAACTCCACTTTCTGACCATAACCAAATTAACATTTATATTAAAACACACCACACACTAACACAAAACATACTCACAACCTGTAAAATGTATCAAATCCAGACAGCATACAGATGGGCCCCAGACAGCACAGACAAATTTATTCAAGCCCTCAATTCTGACGAATTAACAAATCTAATCACTACATTTATTAACAAAAAATTTGAAACAACTAAAGATGGTGTTAATTTAGCTATAAATTAAATAAATTACATATTTAACAAAGCAGCATGTAAAATTGAGTTGAAAAAGAAAAGCAAAAAATATAGTAAAAAAACACCAAAAGATGAAAAATGGTTTCACTCAGACTGCAAAACATTAAGAAAACAACTTAGAAAAGTATCAAATCTGAAACATAAAGAACCAAACAATGCTAATGTAAGAACTGAATACTGTGCAAAATTAAAACAATACAAAGACATAATCAGAACAAAAATGAAACACCATCTGACAAAAAGTCTACAAGAAATTGAACATTCAATAAATCATAATCAGTTCTGGGATATGTGGAATAATCTGAACACAACAAAACCACAAGATTTACCAATACAAGATGGAAATATTTGGACGAAACATTTTGAAAATTTATATAAAGAAATCCCTTCAAAACAACTCAATAACA
The DNA here is from genome assembly GCA_012976165.1 of Labeo catla. NCBI lineage: Eukaryota > Metazoa > Chordata > Actinopteri > Cypriniformes > Cyprinidae > Labeo > Labeo catla. The sequence continues at coordinate 27,817 of VONZ01002567.1, forward strand.
ATTATAATCAGATTAAACTAAATGTACAAATGTATGAAAACACAATTAAAAATAATCAAAACCCACTCGATTTTCCAATTACACATGAAGAATTGACAAAAAACTTAAAACCCAAAAACGTAAAAAATCTTGTGGTCCTGACAGCATTCTAGGTGAAATGCTGAAACACAGCACACCTAAGCTTCAGACATCTGTGCTCAAATTATTCAACCTTGTACTTAGTTCAGGCTGTTTTCCTGACATCTGGAGCCAAGGACTTATTACCCCAATTCACAAGAGTGGAGATAAATTAGACCCTAATCATTTCAGAGGCATTTGTGTGAGCAGTAATCTGGGGAAATTATTTAGCAGTATTTTAAACAATAGAATAGTGAACTTCCTTAACGAACACAGTGTCCTGAGCCCTACTCAGATTGGCTTTCTTCCAAATTACAGAACTACTGACCACATTTACACCCTACACGCCCTAATCAATAAACACGTAAAAGAGACCAAACACGGAAAAATATTTGCATGCTTTGTCGATTTCAAGAAAGCATTTGATTCTATTTGGCATGACGGATTATATTACAAACTTTTACAAAGTGGTGTAGGGGGTAAAGTTTATGACATTATTAAATCAATGTACTCAAACAACAAATGTGCAATACGAATTGGCAATAAACACACAGAATTTTTCATCCAGAAAAGAGGAGTGCGGCAGGGCTGTAGCCTGAGTCCAACACTGTTCAACATTTACATTATTGAATTAGCGGTGCAGTTGGAACAGTCTACAGCCCCTGGACTCACTCTGCAAGACAAAAACAAAGTTTTTACTGTACGCAGATGATCTGGTGCTGCTGTCATCCACCCCACAGGGGCTGCAGCAGCACCTAGACCTGCTGGATAACTACTGTCAGAACTGGGCCCTGGCAGTAAACCACAAAAAGACCAACATTATGGTCTTTCAGAAAAAGCCCAGATGTCAGGAACACAGAAACCAGTTCCATCTAGGCGGCACCGCCCTAGAACACACGATGCAGTACACTTACCTTGGCCTGATTATCACTGCATCGGGGAGTTTCAGTATGGCAGTGAATGCTCTTAAAGATAAAGCTCGAAGAGCTCTATATGCCATTAAGAAAAAATTCCAAAATATTGAAATACCAATTCCAATTTGGTGTAAAATTTTTAATAGTGTAATTCAGCCCATAGCGCTGTATGGAAGTGAGGTATGGGGTCCACTCAGTGATCAGAGCTACACTAGATGGGACAGACATCCAACAGAAGCCCTACACACAGAATTCTGCAAAATGATTTTAAAATTACAAAGGAGAACAGCCAACAATGCATGTAGGGCAGAATTAGGCCGATTCCCATTGATCATTAATATACAAAAAAGATCCCTCAAATTCTGGATGCATCTAAAATCAAGTCCCATAGAATTGCTACATTTTAAAGCACTACAAACCCAAGAACTGAACCCCGAAAAAAGTCCCCTAAGTCAGCTGGTTCTGCGACTTACTAACCCGACTAACTCTACGAACTTTAACTAGTCTCAGACCAGCACTGTATCTCACTCAAACATCAAAATAAATCAAATTATCAAACAATCTAAAAATATATATCTGGAACATTGGGATCAAGAAACTAAAACACAAAGTAAATTACAATTATATTGAACTATAAAATCAAATTATGAAATGGAAGGATACCTCCAAAGTATCAGAGACACTAAGCAGAGACAAATCCTGACCAAGTACAGGCTCAGTGCACACAGTCTAGCCATTGAAACTGGCAGACACAAAAAGAGCTGGTTACCCAGAGAGGAAAGAGTGTGTGCTCACTGCAAGACAGGAGAAATTGAGACAGAAGTGCACTTCCTCCTTCACTGCCACAAATTCAAATCGATAAGAGACCTATATGTAAATAAATTGACAAACATCATAAAGAACTTTAGAGGCATGACTGAAGAAGAACAAATAAAGATAATTTTAGGAGAGGGACAGACAGCAGCACTGGCTGCAAGATATGTGTGGATGTGCCACAGCCTGAGAGACAGCAGGTCAATGTGTATAATATGTGTATAATGTGTGTATTATGTCTGACCTCAGTGTGTTTCCCTACTGTCTACCACAGTGATCCTCAGTATGTGCGTGTTTACATATTAAATACTGTGGTACAAAATGTTCACATGTTCTACTTTGTTACACTGTTCAAGGTTAAATTGTTATAATTATTATTATTATTATTATTTTATTATTATTATTTTTTTTTCCCTCTTTCTCCTATTATTTATATCTTCTCATTGTTATTATTGTTATTATTATGTTCCTCTACAAGCTTTGGCAATATTGTATTTTTACAGTCATGCCAATAAAGCAATTTTGAATTTGAATATATATTCAAATTCAAAATTGCTTTATTGGCATGACTGTAAAAAAAATCATTTGTGAATATATATATATAAAAAAATAAAAAGTCAGGAAAAAACATAGATTCAGTTGCAGGTACAACTCAAATACTTATTAGTCTCAAAAGCACAGGGGGGCAGGAGTAGATCAGCCAAAACATACGGCTCTGGTAACACTAGGGCAGGAACTGGGGAACAGGGATCTGGAGAAACAAAAGGTAAAGATGGGGCAAGAAGAGAAGTCAAATAGTAGAAACTAAACTGTACTTGGAGTCTGGAAAACCACTGCAAGACATAACAGGACATGAGCAGAGCAGAGCGTGTTCACACAACAAAAGTCAAACACAAGACTGCAGACGAGAGGAGCTTAAATAGAGGGAGAAATAAGAGACTAACTGGTCACAGGTGTGACAGCAGCTAATGAGATGACGATGGGGAGGGGGATCCACAACAAGCACATGGCAAACTGTCAAAACACACATGCTCCTGACAACAAACACACACAAGACAAAACCAAAAACCTGCCAATCAGACCGAAGTCATGACATAAAAGACCTAAAAAGAAATATAATTCTCCTCATGAAGAGGAGAATAAGTCCGTACACATGCAGTTGCATTTTCTTTCAGAGTGTTACAGAGTAGGATAATGTGGTGTACGCAGGATTCTCAGGACGTCGATCAAGTCCTGATCAAAATTTGATTTTGTTTTTGGATTACTAACTTTCTACATCCTAAATACAGAGGCAGAAAACAGAATCACATGTTATTTGTGAATACAAATATACGCCCATTAAATGGAGTTAAAATTCAGCCCTGGAAAAATCCAGCTCATTTGGCCTGTAATTTCCCTGTTTTGCTGGGGTTGTACACTGTAAAAAAAAAAAAACGTAAAAAAACGGTAATTTTCTGGCAACGGGGGCGCCAGAAATTTTCTGTTAAAAAACGGAAAAAAACTGTAAGAAAAAAAATGTTGATAAACCATAAAAAAACAGTAATTTCTTATTTTACAATTACAGATTATTACTGCAATTCTACATTGGATGTCTTTATAATTACATGACATGTTTTACATTTAACATATAATAACCGTCAGAAAACAATAATACACTGTTAAAATAGAATAATTATCTTTAAAGAATGATTTAAAAATGCTTAAGAACAGATAATTACTGTTGTTTTATAATAAAATCACTGTAAAACTAAGTGCAATAAAATGTTATATATAGATTATATATTTATTATTAATAGTATTTATTTATTTATTTCTGGTATATGTAGGTTAAACTGCAAAAAGATTTAAATGAATAAAAATACAAAACCATAATGTTTTGCTGGCTTGAGTTTTTAATGTTTGTAATTTGCAAATAACATATGACACCATTTAGCATCTTAGCAACATTGTAGAATACAGTTGTTAACCAATTTTTAGCCAATAATCAGTGCAATAATACTGTGCGAATTACAGCATTTTATTTCTACACATGCATCACAAAGCCTACATTAACCTTATTTAACTGAAACATTAAAATACCAATCAGGGTACTGCTTAACCATTTTTCCACCACTCACTCACCCACCAAAGAAATAGCTGTAGAATGAACAGTTTCAACAATACAGAATATAATAAAAAACAAACTGAAATACAGTGGAAGTGGAGATGCTGCCAATGGAAGAAGCCTTCTACTCTCTCCATTCAAAGTTAGCAATGTTGGTAATTAATGAAAGAACCTTGGGATTAACAGACTGCTGTTTTTTTGATTCTTTCTTCTCCACCTTGGTCCCCTTGTCTGGGTTGATCTTGAAAAGGCACCTGTGAAGACAGAAAAAAAACCTCAATATAGTGGTACAAACAATATTCATAATCTGCAATTCTGTGGATAAGCTATATCATTTTTTATAACCTTATCAATTATCCAGATAATATTTTTTAATCCAATGTCCACTTGGTTCAGCTTTTTGGATCATTTAGTTATAGCTGATAATTGATATAACAACTGACAAAGTTCTCTCTCTACTTTTAACCTTTATTAAAAGCTTAATTTTCTACACTAAAATTTATGTAACACATCTGCTGCCAGTATGAACACTGCCATAGATCACTAAGGTAGTGATAGTTGCAACACAAGATTGACATATATGAATCATTTTTTAAATTATCACTCAAATTTGAATATTGTAATCAATTGAATAAGAATAAACAGTTCCAATGTGCCAATAACAGTTGTCTTCCTACAGATGCCAGAAGAGCACAATGTTTGCTCACTATGCTCCTGTCACTTAATAAATGTTTTGTATGTTTCAATGAACTTACCATAAAAGAAAAAGAAAAACAATTAATGAACAATTTATCTATCTGATCTATCAATCTGTGTATTGCATATATACACCTTTTTTCTGCTAAAAAAAATAATTTTCTAGTTACACTTTCAAGTCTTAACTCCAGAACTCCAGAGTTGCACCAAGTTCCGCTGGATAGCTGATGTTGAGGCAGTAGTATGTCACAAACATCATTAGAAGGGCCTCACCACAATTTGTGACACCGTCTTTCACAATGATCTGGTCCACAGCAATCATAAAGTGTCCAGCTGTCAGAGGAGAACTCCCTACAGTACACATAAGAAAAATAAAGAAAAAGAATTAAGTTACAAGAACACTAACATTGTGACAGGTACAGTATTATGCTTGTATATCATTCAGTATGGCACGAGTGTAATCCAACTGACTCATGGTTTAACCGAAGTTTTCTGAATACAATACAAGATCTGTGCTGAGATTTTGAAACCTTTGTGACACTTTAATGTGGTATGTATAGACACTAAAATAGGTAATTATATACTCTGCCCATTAATAAACAATCTACTTGTAATATAAAGTGCCCAAATTTGTTCAGAAGCCTTGAAATAATGAATAACATGGATTACACTGATACTTGACCATAAATTAAAGTGCCTTTTGCTTAAATTGGAGAAAATAAAGATCATACCACAAACAACAATGCAAGGTGTGCTGGGCAGTTGATCAACTTCAGATGGAAGACTTGTCTCATCAACCAACTGGAACATCTTGGCCTGTTCTTCATTGAACATTTTGACATTTTAGCGGACCCTGTACTGCTTCACACTGCAACACAGATGACTGTCTATGGTGGCGAAAAATGTGACTTTTAAAGGAATTGTATTTTGTAAATCTTGATTTGCACCCAACTATACAACATGCATATTCATGTGTGCTTCATTTTTGTGTAATTGTTGGTGATTTACATACCCTTTCACCGTTTTAAATGCAATGCCACATACAGGACATGTAAAAGCTTTTAGAGCACTTGCCATATTGCAGACTCACTTCAATTTATTGTATTGTCACCTTGCTCCAGGTACGAGTTCCAGGTAGGTAATCTTCAATACCTGCAAACGAGTGAGGAGAGACAGAAGTTTGCAAATGCTTGGGTAAAAATTAATTAAGTAACACTGTATGCATTAATTACTTTGCCAACAAATTAAAACAGGAAAGTTACTATTTCCATATTAATAAGGCAAAATTAAATATCTTTAATCTTGGAGTAAATTCCCTGGTTATATGCTGTATAGTTATGATCTTGTGAAAAGAAATGGAGAGTTTAACTTGTACGATGTGGCCATTTAGTAGCACAATACTAATGAACTGTTTGTAAACCAATTACACTTAATTTACTGACATACTTTTTGACAACAAAAAAATCTTCCCTTTCCACACTCGAGAGTGCTTTTTTTTAACCGCGAAAACCAGATTCAACAATGACTTATTTTAAGCGAAACAATGCTCTCTCTCTCTAACACTTTGGATACCATGTATTGGCCTAGTTAATTTATTTAATGAGAGTTTTTCGCGGCATATTTTGTTGGTGCCGCTAGCAAGTGGTCATTAGTAAGTCACCGTCACACAAATAACGTTACAGCCGCAAAAATACAACACAACATTCTTAGCAACTCGCTAAATTACAACGCAAAAAACAACGCTAAATAAACAGCGTTTAGGTAACGTTCAAACTTGCAGCTAAAACTCTGCTGCAACCAGCCAACTTAACGTCTGACCTACAGTACCTGCCCTGTCTTTGGTAGTTTATGAAAATGTACACTTAGTGAGATCTGTGTTTGAATGTGTCGAGAAATAAGTCAAACAATTTGAATCAAAACTTTTGAAATTACCTCGCAAACGTGTTTCCTCCTGGTGTCTGAAGCTGAACGCAGCTGAGAATACAAAACTCAGAAAATCAGACTAGACACAGGAGATGGAGATGGCTCCGTACGGCAGCTAACACACAGAGAGAGTGCTAAACACAGTCCAATACTCGGCGACTGGCAAGAGAAAGTCCAAGGCTTATACAGAGTGTCTGATTGGATGCATGTGATTAGTGCAATGGATGATGGGAACGTAGTTTGGGGTGTGGAGCAACAGTCAGTGTAATGTGAATGTCAATGAATGATATTTGGTGACATCTTGTGGTGAGCAGACCGAAGATCACTGGCCAGATTCATGAGAATTATGATTTTAATTTTAATATGTAATTTTAAAAATAATTATAATTTTAAAATTGAATTGCTCCAGTGAAAAGTTACCATTCTTGCCTAGAATCCTGAATTTATTAGTATTTGGTTTCTAAATAATAATAATAATAATAATAATAATAATAAAAATATCTAAAAATATAATAATAATAATAATAATAATATCTAAAAATATAACAACAACAACAACAACAACAACAATAATAATAATAATAATAACCAACTATGGAATCTGTGAAAAAAAAAAAATCCTGTTTCTGTAATGTTCCTGCCCAAAAAAACAAAAAAAAAACAAACAAAAAAAAAAACACTGAATTAATGATGATCTGCCCCTGTGACTATTTAAGTATCACTGTTGTTTCAAATGTACTTTTATTTGTGTTTTGTTACATTCAAAAGTTTCTGTGAGTTATATTTTATGTATGATAATATGGTAATAAAACAAGACCAAAAGTTCAATAATTATAACAATAGCCCAGATAACAATGTGATATTGTTGGTTTTTAAATTTGTGGTTTCGAGCAGTGTTTTTCTCTTGTTTATGTTTTTATTATATTCAATATGTTTGTCAGCCCTGAATCTGATGCAGCGCCCCTAGTGGATAAACATGTTATTATTATTATTTATCACATATTATATTTTATTATGTAAACGTTTTTACAAATCTGAAATGCATCTGTATATTAACTACTTCAGTACTATATTTCCAATTAACCTATTTCTGTACAATGTTAAATAAACATGCTTTTATATAATCTTTAAAAATATTCTTCAGGCCTCTTTCTTGACCTCTGAAATAAGAGTAGCAAACATTACAACATATGCATTTGCACCATCATTCGTCTCTTGCTTCATAAATACTGAAATCTTATATAAAATCTGTTCAAAACTATTAAAGTCTCATGTATAAAAAGTGTTAAAATGGTTTCAGAATATAGTATCTTTAGGTAGCTTTCACATGACACCCAAAAACACTAATATAAGCATTGAGAATAGCAAATCTATACAGGATGTGTCACTGACAATAACATCCACTACTTTATTATGATATAAAACAAAATCACTTCATATTCATCCTGGATTCTGCATTTAGTTACACGTATTCATTAAATAGACACTTTTATCTAGAAAATCAATAGAGACACTACCAGGACATATAAAAATAATGAATTTCTGTATACAGTGAATATATTTTTAAGATGACAAACATTGTTCTCATCATGGCTGTGGGTGTTTCTGCTGAAACGACACTGTTAATCAGTTCTAAGAAGATGTTGACCACTGGAGTGAAAAAAGTGCAAAAAAGGTTGCTCGGTCGCAAAAATAAATGTGTGAACATGAGTCAGTTCTTCAGTTTATATTCCACTCTGCTGTAGTTTGATCTTTATCTGTCATCACAACTATTTTAACACATTTTGACGTGCATGTCAGTTTAACCCCATGATGCACAGATGTTTGGCCTGTTTCAGTATGTCCATTGTCCTGCAGCTTGTAAAACTGTTGATTGGTATAGTTTGGCTTTGGTTCAATGGTTTTCCACTCTCCACAAACCACAATGAAACTCCACAGACCAACTAAACCAGCAACACTACAGACTATTCATGAAGACTAAATCTTACTTGCATGGTTTTGCATTCACCTCATTATTAATTCAATACACTGCATCCCAAAATACAATATCATACAGGCCATCATTCTATTATACTTTCAATTGTTCATTTAACACACACTTTTAACAAGAAAATACAACAGACACTACTAGGCCTTTAATTGCAAAAATTAAATAAAACTTAAATAAATAAATAACAATGACTTAAATACAACAACTATGTGAAAAGAACGATCAAAAGAAATAAAACTTTAAGTGAATAAACATTCAAACCTTAAAAATGTATTTTAAAAGGTGACAAACATTAACCTCATCATGTCTGTGAGTGACTCTGCTGAAAACAAAGATGGAAGATTTTGACCACTGGAGTGAAGAAAAAAAAAAACCATGAGTGTGAAATGAGAAGCGGAGAAGACAAAACTGAACACAGTCACATGATCACAAAAATAAATGTGTGAACGTTAGTCATTTCTTCAGTTTATATTTCACTTTGCTCTGGGTTGATCTTTATCTCTCATCACGACTATTTTAACACATTTTTACAAACATGTCTGTTGAACCTCTCAATCCACAAATGTTTGATCTGGTCAAGTATCTCTATGGTGTTCAGTTATTATAGTCATTGTTTGGTCCAGTGGTTTTCCACTTCCCACAAACCATAATCAAACTCCACAGACCAACTAAACCACTGACATCAGCTGCATCAGTCACTGAATCACCACATGAAAGAGTCTTGCTCTTTTAGCAAAAGATGAGTTCAATACAGCAATCTGAATGATTTATGTCAACAAAACATGTATTTTGTGTGAATATAGTGGCAATTGATCAATTGAGAGCAGATGAGAGAGAAGAACTGCAAATGTTGAGACACTTTAACCTTTAAACACAAAGTGGTTTAATGAGCTTCTGCTGATATAAATGCTGATAAACGGTCATTTAAGAAACTGAAGCTCTCAAGAGCCAAAAAGATCCTAATACTTCTGCTTTTACATGTGAACGTGTGTGAGAGAGAGATGGAGTGTGAAAACCAGAGAAGAAACTGACCAGTGCTTTGGAAATGTTGTTTTTAATACTAAACAATAGCATTCAGATCTGCTTTATATAACATAATCAATTCATGTCATATATCATACATTTAAAAATGACAGAGCAGTAGAGTTCACAGATAATGAGGCCTTGGACAGGATCTACAAATAAATGAATTCTGATGAATCAATATGACTCACTTCTGCAGGATTATTGTTTTGAACAATTCTGAACCATTTACGACTGATTTTACTGTGATTCTGAATGTCACTGTGTGAATAATTTAGACCAAAGGTCAAAGGTCAAACATCACACACAGAGAGCTGATTATTATGGGATATAAAATTAATTATTATCAGAGGTTTTTTGACTAATCTACATGTCAGAATCCTTTATAACCTTCAAATTTCATCATTTTAACTCAGTCATTTTAAGTTTAATGGTGTACAGACAGTACATCTCCTCTTTAGGATGGATAAACAAATAAATTTTACATTTATTTTTCATAGGCCTTAAAAAATTACACGGGAAAACATTTTCACATAAACTCTTTTTTTTTTTTTTTTAACAGCAATGCTGTTAAAACTATTTAGTTTTTCTATAATGTCAAACATATATTTATCTCAAATTATTTTTTTATTTTATCACTGATCCAGATCACAATAGAAGCTTCTGTGAAAACCTCAGTATCTGTGTGTTTGATCAGAAAATATCATCAGATATTAAATTTCCTCACTGAACTCTAATTAATGAGCTTCTGCTAATATAAATGCTGATAAACCATACTTTAAGAAACTGAAGCTCTCAAGAGCCAAAAAAGATCCTGATACTTCTGTTTTTATACATGTGAATGTGTGAGAGAGAGATGGAGTGTGAAAACCACAGAAGAAACTTACCAGAACATTGGAAATATTATTTTTAATACTAACCAATAGCATGTAGATCTGCTTTATATAACATAATCAAATCATGTTGATGTCACATAAAAAACAAAAACAAAAAAAAAAACAAAACAAAAAAAAAACAGATAATGACACATTATACAGGAGATGCAACTGTGTATAGAGAAGAGCAAATTAATTCTGACTCAATATGACTCATTTCTGCTTTATTACTGTTTGGAACAATTTTGTCATTTTACACATTTAGAAATGATTTTTGACAGTTTATTGTGATCCTGAAAGTCACTGTGTGAATGATATTGAATAAAGGTCAAAAGGTCAAACATCACACAAACAGTTTCATTATGGGAATTAAACAGGATTTTATTAGGTGTTTTTATTTATTTATTTATTAACAAATAAACATGTCAGAATCTTTGTCCAATTTCAGATTTAGTAATTTTTACTCAGTTTAATTGTATACAGACAGTACATCTTTACTGAAGACCCTGCTGGAGCGCCAACTAGTGTCTGAAGATGGAAAACCAAGGCCTTGTGGATACTTCAGTTTTTTTGGAAGTGTATATGAAAAACAAATATATATTTTCATAATCCAATAAGAACATATTTGACTAAATTATTGTATGAGTGATGTAATTACTGCCTGATCGTCTTTATGATTTTAAATCAGATTTGTTGCAGAAGAAGTTCCCGGAAAAAACCTGTGTATTATTCAGTGATCTGTGTGTTCAGGAAATATTAATATTATATAGCAGCTCATTTTCCTCATTGAACTCTAATGAAATATCTTTAATGTCTGTCACTGCTGATGTTTGAAATCCTTTGTTTCCACAGATGAATTAATAAAATGGTTTTCTCCAAACAACACTGTTATTTTAAAATATATGGACATTCATAATACTTGCATTTTTGAGCATTTTCATTGTATATGCATTTTCACTGGCTCATGGTATGTATTGTTTTCTCTCTTTTGGTTAGTACTGTATGGCCTGTTCAGCCCTGCTGGTGGATGATGAAACTACACTTACCTACAAACACAAGGCAACACCCTTCTTTGAATGACATTCAGACATATATGTGTAGTCTGGTGAAATAAAAGTATTTTGTAGCAACATGCACAACTGTAAATATTTAAATATTTTATATTTAACCAGTGACTGATTCTTTTTAGATGTTTTCATGATGATGTTGTACAGAAACATGTGTCTCCTAATGCAGATGATGCTGCTTTAGCTCCCTCTTGTGACTGAATATGGAAACACATGACATTTTTACTTGTTCTCACTGATTTGTTAGGCCTTTAAACACTGATATATGGGAATTTATTCAATAATAACTTATTTGAATTGTTTATATATTAATCAATATCAATCCAAGTCCATTTCAAGGAAAGTCTGCTCACTCTGCAGCAATATTTGAAAAGCATCTGGGCAGATATTTTGGGCATCCATGACCAAGTCCAGTCTATTTGAATGGAGAAATCTTGAAATCTTAAATCCTTCATGAAACTGAAGCTCTCAGGAGACAAAAGTGTCAATCAAACTTAAGTTATTTTTGTTTTTATGCACGTGAATGTGTGTGAGAGATATAAGTGTGAAAAACAGAGCAGAAACTGACCAGTGCATCAGAAAGTTTGCTTTCAGTACTGAACAATATAATATATATATATATATATATATATATATATATATATATATATATATATATACATTCAACATACGTGAAGATTATAGAATAGACAGACTTTGTTTGTACTATGTTAAAACTTTTCAGTTATGTTAAAGCGGTTTATAAGGATCCTGCTGGAGCGACAACTAGTGACTGAATATGGAAAAACAAGGCCATAGAAACTGGAAACTTTGTAAATCCTTGTCTTAAGTGTTTAAAATTTACATAATCTAATAAAAAATATATTTCTAATGTAGGTATGAGATCACAGTCTGATCGTGTTTTTGATTCAGATTTGTTCTGATAATCATCACTAGAAGTTTCTGTGAAAAATGTTCAGTATATTATTCAGCAATTTGTGTTTAATCAGGAAATATTAAAATATCTAATTATATAGCAGAACTGTGATTAAATGTCTTGAATGTCAATAATAGTGATGGTGATTGAATTCCTCTTTGTTTCCAGAGATGGATTCATTATTTATTTATTTATTGAGCATTTTTTCATATTGTTTTGTTGTCTGTTCACTCCTGCTGGTAGATGTTGTAATTACACTCTGGGAAAAGGAGGCACAACCTCCTCATCTGAAGCCCAAATCAAACTTATTTGTATTTTCTGGTGAAATGAAAGTATTTGCAAACAACACATTAATTGAAAGTGTTTTATTTTGTTATGCAGTATTTGTTGTTTCTTTATTTGGATGCTTTTTGGTGAAGTTTTACAGCAACATATGACTCTCCTGTTATGGATGATGCTGCTTTAGCTCCCTCTTGTGACTGAATATGGAAACACATTATGTTTCAGTCCATGTGTAGGCCTATATTGCCATTGATTTTCACCAGTAGGTGCCAAAAAAGCATTAAACTTAATGTGTGACACCCATGCAGGGCCATTTTGTAGACACAGAAAACCCCTGAACAAGGATATACTGTTTTTAAATTCATAGAAATTGTCTGCTTTTGACACACATACAGTACATTTATTGTAATGTTGATATAATGAATTATGTATGTCAGTAAACAGACTCAAAAGCTCAAGGGTAATAGTCCTTGGTAATAGTCAGTTAATGGTGAGAACTGGACCTTAAAGGTAAAAAAGTCTGCACACTCTCAAAAATCAAAAAGTGACAAGTGAGATGAAAGCAGTGTAAGCAATTTACTGAAAAAAGAAAAAAGTAAAATAAAGTGTGACCAAAATCTGCAACCGTTGTTTCACTGTTATTCCCATTATAAATAAAATGTGCTTTTATTTTCTTACTAACATGTTGCTAGTTGTGGTCCACTATTTCAAATTAAATGATCTATTGATTTATTTAAACTAACACTTTTACCAGCAGAGATTTAATGTCACAGTCTCTGGTGATTTCCTTTACTATTGTTTTGAAATATTTTATCTTAGTCACTGATATTTATTAATTTATGATTGATACTGACAACTGTGGTGTTAATAGTGTAAATAACAGAGTTAGATACAATGTAAAAAGCTACTTTTTCAAGTTTTCTCTGCTGCTTCCCAATTTGCCTATTTAGCCTGTACTATATCCTAAAAATATAGATACCTTTGAGTGTGTAGAAGAGTAATCAAGCTTAAAAAAATAAACTGTCGCATATACTTGTCTCATTAAATTTACACTGCTTAAAAAAATTCTTCCTACCTTATTGGAGGGGGAAAAATCATGTTGATTTGCCAATCATGTGTCTTCCATGTGAGCTCTTACTAAAAATTAACTTTAATTAATTAATTTTGGCCGACTCTAACCATTAGGCCACAGCTGTCCCAAACTACTGACCAAACATGAAAAAACAAGGCCTTAAAAATGCTTTTCTTTTTAATAATCTGTATATTAATTTTTAAATATTTACAAACATAATCTCGTAAAAAATCTGTATTTTCCTGTATTATACGTAACATTTATCTTTAAGATTTATCTTATCATACTGATGATGATTGAAAACTGTTGTTGTTCCCAAATCTGGTTTCATGAAATGGTCTCATTCAATTAACATTTTGCTTTAATTATACTAGAACATTCATAACACTTTTATGTTAATAATTTACAGTGAAAGTATTCTGTAGGTCACGGTGTGTTTTAATTTCTCTCTTCTCTGCTGGTTACATGTTGTAACTACACAGATTTCTTCCATTAAAGGCAATTCAAACTAATTTCTGTATTTTGATTAAATAATGGCATATGTATGTAGCATATAAATTGCTAGTATTTAATTAATACATTTTACCAGTGAATCAGTCTTTCTCAGGTGCTTTCAAGATGATGTTGTACAGCAACACGTGACTCTTCTAATGCAGATGATGACGTTGCTGTGGCTCCCCCTTGTGACCAAATATGAAAATCGCTTTAGTCCATCGGGAGCGGATATGTGTAAACTTTTTTATTTATTTATTTCAACATTACCCTTCTTCGATGAAAACAGTTGTGCTGCTTATTGAATACGTGGATGTGTTTTTCATCAGGTTTTTTTTTGATGAAACATTGAAATAGAAATATGAAATGGAAAATGGAAATTTGAATTATTTGCAATTACTTAAAAAATGTATTCATTTTTATTATTTTATATATTTTTATTGATCAATTTGCACATTTACAATCTGAGACATGGATTATATCCAATTTACTAATATTGCACTATTTTTTCTTCTACTGCCATCGTGTGCTGAAAAAGATGAAGTGCATATAAAAACCATTTTTTGGCAGCACTTGAGAATCATGAAAACCTGTCTACTTTTAAACTGTAAAATAACCAAAATAAAAATGTAAACTGTAAAATAATAATAATAATAAAAAAAATGCATATAAATCGAACACGAAACATTATTATTATTATTGTCACCGTAATTACCATTTAGCACTGTTTCATTCAGTGAATAATTGATTTTATAGCTCCATTTTCAGTCCCTGATATTTCTGCTTACAACTAACACAACTAGAATACAAATTATTTTACTGTACTTCTCTTTTTTTATTAATTGTATCTGGTCATATTCAGTCCACTCTGAAGATTTGATGTAGTGCATTAATCAAAGAAAACATACAGTATGCAGCAAAACATTCAACCAAATTTTTATCTTTCTTTATTATTTGTATTGTAACAGTCACATATAATTGTATAATTAGACACATTGTTTATGCATTGCATTAAAAAAAAAAAAAACGGTTTTTAGAAAACAAAATCTGTATCAGTGTCTGTTCACTTGAGGACAGAAATGATCCAAAATTAAGATCAGTGATATATCAATATTTTACATGAGCATTTATTCATCAAGCAAATGATTTTGTCAAAATTACTAAAATATCATGTTATCATATCACAACTAGGACTGAACAACACACCTTTTCCATCTTAATTTGCTACAAGTGCAATAAAGCTGATTTCAACTGCTTCAGCATGAAAACAAAGGCACTATACACATGAAGAAGATCATGTGACCTCAGCTTTGGAGAAACACTGTGATCAATTCTGACCATCAACACAATCTGATTCTGGCCAATACAATGGTTAGAGAAACACTGCTGTGGTAAAACTTCTTATAAGGCAAGGCAAGTTTATTTATATAGCACATTTCATACACAAAGGTAATTTTGTATGTAAAACGTAATAATTATGTAAGTGCTTTACATAAAAGGAAGTAGAATAATCATAAAAACAATAATAAAAACAATAATCACAAAAAAGGAAGTAGAAAAATCAAAAACAATAGTCACAACAAAAAAAAATAAACACTTTTAAAATGATTTAAAAATTGAGATTAAAATTGACAAAAAAAAAAAGCATATGATACTTTGACACACACTGTCTATAATCACACAAAATCAAAACTGTGAGAGTCAAAATAATACTGTGCTAAACAGAGTAACAGGAATGACGTGTAACACTAATAAAATGATATTTGAAAGTGTTTGATAAACATGTTTCTTGGTTCTAAAACAATGAAGTTTTACAGCTCAACACAGATTAATTTCTCACTTTCACTGGACGGATTTTAGAGGCTCATAAAAGCAGAAACATGTTTATGGTGTTGTAGCTGCAGTTGAAATGTTGATGATGTCAGAGTGATTGACACTGGTGGGCGGGTCTTATGTTATTAAAGTGAACTCGTCCCCTCCTCATCATTCACTCCGTCCAGATTCTCTCCACCCAGCAGCGGCATCACAACAGTCACTGATTCATTCACTCGCTCTTCTGTGGAATCTGAAGGAAAATACAGAGACAATGACAAATTAAAAACAGAAGATGCACTGTTGTGGATTTTGTTATATATGAGATGCAAACTAAACAAACAATGACCAGCTTTTACAATGAGAAAATCATTTAATGCAGATTGTCAGCAGCACATTTTGTTCATTTGATAGGATCAAAGCACTTTTCTCAAATATTTGTGAACTCAGTAATGCTTCTATGAACATATGCAAACTGAAATTTAAAGTTTAACTGGATATTTTACACTTCTACATATTGAATCTTTGTAGCATTAAAATCATTTCTCTCAGGACAATCACTTTTTAATTCACTTACAGTCATTTGTTTGAAATCTGAATGAAAAAAAAAAAAATGAAGCTAAATCACACATCAGATCATGATATTGTTGTAAAATTAAAGATATTCAGCACAAACAACTGAATCTCACCATTGTTTTCATTCATCACTGATTTTTCCCTCACTTCATTTGTGACAGCAGCAGCTAGAAACAGAGAAATGAAGAGATTATAACAAGTCAGTTAAGTTTCTTTAAAGATGTCAATATCAGAGGGAGACCAGAGACAATTAATAACAGAGCACACTGTATATTTAAGAGAACTGCACTCACACATTACCTGGATGTGCTCTCATGTTAATTAACTCTCAACATTTTGCCATAAAATGCCATAAATAAACTATAAAGAAAAGAAATGTCCGGCTGAAAGCTGCATGTGCAGGCGGTGTCTCATGTCGCCCCTCAGCACATTGTGAGCCCTAGACAGCTGATTTTATTGTCTATGCCAGGATCTGACACTGTACTAATAATGTGACATTAATAACTATAATATATTAGAACAAAATTCATGTTTTAATATACATTCAATATTTATAAATACAGGTAAATTACTTGTACTTAACTGGTGTATTAATTTCCTACTCTGCATTAAATAATTTTGAACCAACTGGATAAATTGATGAAAATGCATATTGAATGTGAAAATACAGTCACACACTATAATGTGCACCTTTGCCTGTTAAAATTCAGTTCAGTGTAAAACTGTTCATTCAGTGCATCATCACTGTTACACTTGTGTACATTTTACAAAATAAACTGAAAGACAGTTACTTACTTTTTATTGAAACACTGAAATCCTTGTACAAGATCTTTCCGCTACTGTTGATGATCTTTAGTTCATAGGGTCCAGTGTGTTCAGATGAGATGTTTGTGATGGTCAGTGATCCAGTCGTGTTGTTCAGCTTCAGTCTACCTTTAAATCTCTTATTATCTCCATCACGTGTCTGTCCAGTCCCTCCGCTGATCTGAGCAATGAGATCGTTTTTATCTCCAAACATCCACTGAATCTGATCATCCTCCTGTATTTCAGTATGGGGGTTTAGAGTGACAGAATCTCCCTCATTCACTGATTTCTCCTCCGCTTCATCCATCACAGCAGCACATAGAAACAAAGAAAATAGGAGATTATAACAAGTCAGCAAAGTTTTATGAAGGATGTG
>VONZ01002568.1:0-45636 GCA_012976165.1 Labeo catla
AAAAAAAAAAAAAAAACACAAATGTGGTTAAATAAGTAACTATGTATAATACCAGTAACTATGGTTATTTTAATGAAAAGATCAAATTCTAAAACAAGTGATGTTTTATTAACAAATTTCGGGAGGAGCTCGCACAGATAATTAACACGGCCAATTCACCATTAGCAATCACACTCCCTATCCAAACACCACAAGCGAATCCCCTTAAATAGCCAAGCATTCTTACCTTCATTCATCTCTAGTTTTTCAGCATCCCTCCACCTCCCCGTCTCCTCACCTTAAGATCGGGGGGAGCGCTTATTGGGTTCGGGCCATGCCGAGCTCGGACCCCTCTCCCTGGGCAGGGGGAGTGCCCCGGGCTCGGGAATGATTACCGAGCTCGGAGCCCTCTCCCGGACAGCACGCCAAATACGCTTAACTTTTACGCTGTTTATTATATGTAAGCGCGAACTCGTGAAATCAGAGTTATTGAATGTTACTGAATGATATAACTTACCTTCAAAGGTTTTAACCAGGGTAAGCTGCCTTTCCTTCAACTTCTCTATTACAAAGCTGTCCATCTGCACCAGCAAGAATCTCACATATCTAGAATGAAATTTCAGATGTAGAAAATTAGAATTTTACTAAACTTATTTTATATAGAAAGCAGGTTAATGCGTTTACATGCAGCACAATCTTTAAACACAGATCAGGTGATCACGTGATTCTCCGCAGTTTCTGATTAAATCGGTCGGGTTTTCTCTGTATCAGAGCCTCCCCTGACATGCCCTCGCGTGTGAACAGGCAGCATCTGTGTGGAGGAGTGGACGGAGCGGGCGCGGCCGCGTTTAGGCGCAATCATCAAATATATTTAAAGGGAAGCCCCCGCCACTGTTCTGACCGCATCACTGTCGTTACCGGATGTTTTTAGGGAATATTTGTATATACTCACATGCGATTAAATTAGCTATTAATGTGGTGGACTGTCACGATTTTGGCTAATGCAGGACCCTACTCGATGCGCAACAGAGGGGATTTAGAAGTGGGTACACGCAAAGCCAACTGATAAAGAAGTGGACATAAGCCGTGTACCTGCGTATACCCTGCACTACACCACTGCTTATACACCAGGAGAGTTAAAGTATACTCACCAGACAGTGGGGCAAAAAAGTATTTAGTCAGCCACCAGTTGTGCAAGTTCTCCCACTTAAAAAGATGAGAGAGGCCTGTAATTTTCATCACAATGAGAAAAAAAAAAAATTCAGAAAAAAAAAAACAACAATAATAATAATAATAATAATATCACATTGTCTGATTTTTAAAGAATTTATTTGCAACTTATGGTGGAAAATAAGTATTTGGTCAATAACAAAAGTTCATCTCAATACTTTGTTATACACCCTTTGTTGGCAATGACAGAGGTCAAACGTTTTCTGTAAGTCTTCACATGGTTTTCACACACTGTTGCTGGTATTTTGGCCCATTCCTCCATGCAGATCTCCTCTAGAGCAGTGATGTTTTGGGGCTGTCGCTGGGCAATACGGACTTTCAACTCCCTCCAAAGATTTTCTATGGGGTTGAGATCTGGAGACTGGCTAGGCCACTCCAGGACCTTGAAAAGCTTCTTACGAAGCCACTCCTTCATTACCTGGGCGGTGTGTTTGGGATCATTGTCATGCTGAAAGACCCAGGCACGTTTCATCTTCAATGCCCTTGCTGATGGAAGGAGGTTTTCACTCAGAATCTGAAGATACATGGCCCCATTCATTCTTTCCTTTACACGGATCAGTCGTCCTGGTCCCTTTGCAGAAAAACAGCCCCAAAGCATGATGTTTCCACCCCCATGCTTCACAGTAGGTATGGTGTTCTTTGGCTGCAACTCAGCATTCTTTCTCCTCCAAACACGACGAGTAGAGTTTTTACCAAAAAGTTCTATTTTGGTTTCATCTGACATTCTCCCAATCCTCTTCTGGATCATCCAAATGCTCTCTAGCAAACTTCAGACGGGCCTGGACACGTCTGGCACTGCAGGATCTGAGTCCCTGGCGGCGTAGCGTGTTACTGATGGTAGCCTTTGTTACTTTGGTCCCAGCTCTCTGCAGGTCATTCACTAGGTCCCCCCATGTGGTTCTGGGATTTTTGCTCACCGTTCTTGTGATCATTTTGACCCCACGGGGTGAGATCTTGCGTGGAGCCCCAGATCGAGGGAGATTATCAGTGGTTTTGTATGTCTTCCATTTTCTAATAATTGCTCCCACAGTTGATTTCTTCACACCAAGCTGCTTACCTATTGCAGATTCAGTCTTCCCAGCCTGGTGCAAGTCTACAATTTTGTTTCTGGTGTCCTTTGACAGCTTTCTGGTCTTGGCCATAGTGGAGTTTGGAGTGTGACTGTTTGAGGTTGTGTCTTTTATACTGATAACGAGTTCAAACAGGTGCCATTAATACAGGTAACGAGTGGAGGACAGAGGAGCCTCTTACAGAAGTTGTTACAGGTCTGTGAGAGCCAGAAATCTTGCTTGTTTGTAGGTGACCAAATACTAATTTTCCACCATAATTTGCAAATAAATTCTTTAAAAATCAGACAATGTGATTTTCTGGATTTTTTTTCCTCACTTTGTCTCTCATAGTTGAGGTATACCTATGATGAAAATTACAGGCCTCTCTCATCTTTTTAAGTGTGAGAACTTGCACAATTGGTGGCTGACTAAATACTTTTTTGCCCCACTGTATATCTATACTATAGATATCTTATTCATCTATCTATCTATGCTAAATGTACACTAAATATCAATTTGAAACATGAATGAATATTAATCACGTTATCTGCATCGGCTCAAATTGATTTGCTGCAATCAGAACGTGAACGCAATCAATTAGCCTTATTGTCAATGAAAATTAATTTATTTTAACTGGAAAAAAATGCCCAATACATATATAGTCCCAACAAACACAGTTACGTTGTGGCAACGTCGCTGCCACGTTCTGTTTTTACTTTGGCAACGTTGCAGTCTACGTCCTTGCGACATTGTAGCAACGTAGAAATGTAAGACGTGAAAAGGCTGTAGCAACGTTGTTGCGCGACATTCAGCAACTGCGAGACGACGTTCCGACAACATTTATTTTTATCTGCGTCTTATGTTTTTATTTATTTTTTTAAATGCTGTTTAATCATTAATTGTTCTTTTTAACATTAAACCTGCTATGAAACTTTAAAGAGGAAAAAATGCCTTACAGGTTCATTAATCCAACTTTATTAAAACATTGCATACATGGGAAAAAGGCATTTGAGAACGTTTGCTGACAAACAAAAAGAAAAGCAGCAGCAGGTCACCGGCCGATGAGGCGGACTCCGGACTGGAGAATTCAGCGGACAGGGGAGCGCAGACGAGAACGTCAGTAGACACAAGTCAAAACCAGACAGACAGTCCGGGGCCAGAAAATGATGCGTGGCAGGCACAGGTCTAAACAGAGAACAATAAAATAGCAAAAAAATCAAAAATCAAATAGCAAGCCACTAATGTAGGACTCAAATAGGAGCTTGAAACGACAGACAGTCGGCTTTGCCTATACCTACTTATAAATGCTCATCATTCAGTAGTGTCCTGACAGTCCACCACATGAATAGCTACTTTAGTTGTGTGTGAATAAATGCAAATATTCCCTAAAATCAAACAGTAAAGACAGTGATGATGCGGTCAGGACCGTGGCGCCTGCTTCCTTTGAAACGTTTAATGATTGCGCCTGATGCGCCCGCTCCCGCTCCCGCTCCGTCCCCCTACTCTATTCTGCCAGTTGATACACGAGAGCATGTTAAGGAAGGCGCGCAGAGTGTAAAATAAGCATTATTATTAATTACTAATTTGAATCGGTACATTTATAGCTAAAACAATACCTTGAAAATGAAAAAAAGCAGGTTTGTACGATCAGAAATTTCTTAAACCGGTGAACCCCTGTAAACTTTACCAGCGGTAAAGTGTTAAACTAACACTTTTGAAAGAGTTAACATTATTAACACCCTGACAGTGTTACTAACAAACTCTTAACATGTAAAATATTAACACCAGAATGGATGATGAAAATACCAAAGTTGGATTAACTGGTCAACAGCAACAATGTTCAGGTGGAAAAAACACACAAAACAATTCACACTTACATTTATTTACAAAATGAAACGTATAATTTTCCCTGCAACAAAATTTCTTCACATTCAGTGTTTTCAATACATGTAAAAACATGTTCTTACAACAATTAAAACATCATAATGTCAAGGCAAATCAATGCAAAGGCACAAAATACACATTCTAATGTGGTGCATATTATGTACTCTTAATGTCATAAGGTTTATAATGACAACAACAGTCTTTGCTAATGGTGTTTGGACCTCCTTGAAGAGAGTATAGTCTTATTTTTTGTTTTCAGCATGACAAGATGTGTTTCTCTGCAGTTTTCAGCCAAGCAAGATATACATTCTCACTTGCAGCATCACAAAAGTGCTCCTGTAAAATTGAAAAATAAAACAACAAAAACATAAAAAACAGGACAAGTTCACATTCATTTATCAGGTGAAATGTCAGAGACAAGTGTCAAATAGTCAAGTTACCATTATATATAATGTTTTTTGCAATGTAGAGTATCTCAAAGCAGCTTTACAGATGGGATCAGTCTCTGGCGCTCATCTATTTGTCCTGGTCTCCGCTGACATTCAGGGGCTGTAGAAATCATCTCTAGGTGCTGATCCACCATCTGGGCTGGGTACGGACTATATCCGGGTACCTGCAGTGACTGTTTGACCTGGATACAGTCTGGATCTGGGTGGCTACAGTGACCTCGGAATAAGAACCAAAAAGACTAACATTAATGTAGATGCCAATCTGACAGTTTAAATCTAGATAATACAATAGAATACAAAAAAAAAAAAATTACTTTGACTAAAAGCATTTAATTCACTGTAAATTTATGTACATATATATTGTCAGTCTTACTGGAAAATTGGTCCTTTAACGTCAGCAACAAAGTCATAATTCCAAGTGCGTACTGATCTCTCTCTACATTGACGTTGGACTCCTCCTACTAAAATGAATGCACGTAAATGGGACAGCACATAAATAAATGACAGTGCAAACCCAAAGGAAATCAGATTCTTGATTATTATTGTTTAATAATCAAAAAAAAAAAGCATCTTAAAATATGCAATTATGGCTTACCCATGTCTCTGGTATGTGTCCTAACAAAACTCTTCTCATCCCACCTAATGCATTGGTGGCTTCATACTCTTCAAGCACATCATCTCCTGAGTGAAAGAATAACAATCTATCTGAGAAAAGTTTAGGAGTGCACAACACATAAATATTGCTATAAATCAATATGATCTTATGAAATACATATTTTAAATGAGATAAAACACTTACTTTTAGTGTTTCCCTGTTAAAAGCGACCTCCATCAGCATTACATAGCAAATCTGTGAGAAACATTTAGGCTTGTTTAAGCGCACAGCATACAAATATCTTAATACAGATATGATCTTTATATAATACGTAAGGTAAATAAAATAAAACCTTTACTTTCTGTATTTTTCTTGATAAAACCAACTTTCCTAGGTACTCAACATCACAAGTTAAAGAAAATATCACTCTGAGAAAAAGTTTAGGAGTGCACAATTATTCACAATTAATCCTTAAATATTGTTATTAATGAGGTAAAACACTTACTACTTATGTTTCCCTGTTAAAAGCGACCTCCGCCTCAGCACTGCATAGCAATTCAAATCTGTGAGAAACGTTTAGGCTTGTTTAGGGCATACAGCATACAAATATCTTTATAAAGTAATATTATCCTATAAAATACATAATGTAAATGAGATAAAACACTTACTTTCTCTGTTTTCCTTGATAAAACCAACTTTCCTGGCTGCCGCGCATTGCGAGTGAAAGAAAATATCGCGCTGAGAAAAAGTTTAGGCTTGCACAACACGTAAATATCGCTATTAATCAATGTGTTGTATACTGTTGAACCCCTGATGTCACATGGATGTCACATGGATGTCACATTACCAATCTCCTTGCCACGTTTCTGGACGTTAATTACACACACACACACACACACAAACATATATTATAAATTACGCATATACCCACTTCTTCAGGTACCAGTACATCACTGCTTTTGCGTTGAGACATTTTAAAGTTATTTTAAACATCTATCAAATCTTAGGTAAATTTTGTATCAGTTCTTTTTTTTCAATTTTTTTAGGTCCTTATTGTAATAGGATAGTACAGATATGAAAGAAAAAGATGTGAATGAAATGTGTAGGGTGACATAAGCCAGGTTTGAGCTCCAGTATATGTACAGAAATGCTATAGGCTTGTTCTACCCATAAGGCTGAGTCTCTGAATACTTACTTAAAATTGGGAGAAGAGGTCCAATGAACCATCTTGTAAATGTGGGGTAATTGATCGCTGTAAAATTAAATGTCAAACTTAGTATCATGCCAATACCAGCTGTACAGAACATTAAAGCAATATTAAAAATCTCACACTTGGTTTTTAGTTTGGATTAATCTAGTATATATGAAAAAGACCTTGAGACTTAATGATAATTCAATAAAATAAAATAAAATAAAATAAATAAACCCTCATTGCTCTTGACTGATTGACTTTTGTTCCTTTAACAATGATTAATAATTATTAATGATTGTAATAATTAATGTGATTAATTTTGTAATAATTAATAGTGTTCTAATACATACATATATAGATATCCTATATATACTATCTGTCTATCTATCTATCTATCTATCTATCTGTCTATCTGCTAAATTGAGGCCAGTAGTTCTAACAGGCACATAACGTATCAAATATGATTTATGACCTGATTTATGACTGGATTTATGACCGGACATATAACTCTGTCATCGTTTGATGGACAGGTAGACATATGTCTAGTCTGTACATGATTAGATTTATGGCTGAATTTATGTGTTTATAACCCCTCTGTCACTCTGACAGCCATGTCACCCGTGTCCTGTCAGCTCTGAGTGACATGGCAGTGGTTGTGTAAATCAGAAGATCAAAACAGATGTTAGATTTGACTTTAATTGGATTTCTGAGTGGTTTTATGATGTTTTATCTCATCCGCTTCCCTGGTGTTTTATGGCGTAGCTTCTTCCAGACCTTTTGGTAACAGTCTGGGGTTTTGGGTTTCATCCTGATTGTGGAAAAATGGCTGAGTAAATGTGTGTGTATTGCCAGCTCAAGAGGATCAGTTTGTTGTAAGATCACTACGGTATATGCTAATGTTTAGATACCAGCCTACTGGGGCCCATCTACATCTACCCCCACGTGCAAGGACACAAATCCCCTAACACAAACCCTAACACCATAAGCAGAGGCCAACGCAAAGATTCAAATGTATGATAAAGAATTAACCAAATAAACTTTTCAAAAAAAAAAGACTTTTATTAAACTGTCACCCATCTCCTCAGCAGGACGCCTAAGTTTACTTCACCGTATTACAAATAGATCCTAAACTAATCATGACAAAACTGTATATCGTTGGAAAGGTCTAAGACACCTAAATAGATATTTGGCCACTGTTTGTGCTACAAATTATGTAGGAAAAGTAATAGATTAACTAATGACAAGAGTGCACCTCAAAAATCTACATCATAACAGGAGTTCTGACCTTTTTCACAAAAACAAAAAATAAAATAAATAAAAAAAAACATTCTTTGTTGCCTTTTTCTCCATCATGTTTTAGAAATCGTAAGAAATTATATATCAGTCGAAAACTTTGGGTCTGAAAATGTATCTTTTGAAAACCATTTTAAAATCAGACATTGCATTACCATGGAAAATGTACATCAAAGTCATATTACAAAATGTTTTCGTTCATGAATTATAAAAATGTAAGTTTTGGCATTTTCACGTCTATGTTCAAAATGGGGGTGACCGTTAAAGGGTTAATAAATCTATGACATTTCTTAATTGATGAAAGTATTCATCCTGTTTTAATATTAATACAAGTAGTTTTTCATTTTAAAGATCATACCAGTTTCCTTTCAAACAAACTTCTCCTAAGCCACAGGAAAATGTTTCTCTACTTTAGTTTATTTTATTTAGTTATTCTCACTTCATTAATTTAATTTATTTATTCACTCTTTGATTTTTGTCGGTCTTAGAACTTACAACCTGTTATATCAGTTGAAAAGTGCTTATGTACATGTAGG
This sequence comes from Labeo catla, assembly GCA_012976165.1. Taxonomy (NCBI): domain Eukaryota; kingdom Metazoa; phylum Chordata; class Actinopteri; order Cypriniformes; family Cyprinidae; genus Labeo; species Labeo catla. The sequence continues at coordinate 8,208 of VONZ01002568.1, forward strand.
TAGTTAAATATCAAGGCGAATGCAAATGTTTTGTTCCACGCTACACAATAAAACAAGAGAGGATTTTCTTCCCGTAAGACTTGCGGACTGGTAGTCAAAACACACGTTTAGCCGCATGTAGTTAATCGCCTAAATTTAACAACCTCGCACGAAATGTAAAAAGATTGTATCACAGTCTAATAAAACAGAGAGGCTGGTGAGTGGGGTCTACGATCATCAATGCATGTCTTATCAGATCAGCCAATGTTGTAAAACTCTAAAGATGGTTTCTGGGGGTTTGCGACTCATTTACAGTCTAATTGAGGGATCTTGCATTTTTAACTTTTTTGTGGGGGTGTGTCAGGTGAAGTTCAGTGATCAAAACAGATATTTTTTCCAAGATGTTCAGTGATCAAAAGGGTATCTATTCCAACCATTTATGGTATACACCTGTGACCACAGCTGGGTCTACCAGTTTTGTGAATATTGCCAAAAAGTTCAGTAGGTCATAAGATGTGCATTGAACCTTTTTTACAACACACAGCTGGATCTGTGTGAGGGGCATCTGGTAAATTGTTAGGTAAAGTTGAAGAAGAAAATACTTTGTCTAAGAAAAACAGGAATGTTTATAATGTGGATCTGTTGAATGTGGTTTCAACTGATGTTCAGGATGAGGTTAGATAGATAAAGGAAAAGTCGATAACAACAAACTTAAATAGGGACAAAGGTGATTGTTTTAACAAACCGCTGTATGCTGTTGGAAAATTCTTGTTTCATTTTAGTGAATATTGTTTGTTTAGTTACGTTTGTTATCTCTTTATATTCACTCCGAGATTTTTCAGTCCTCAACACAAGCACAGACACATACACAAGCACTCACACAAACACAAACATATATACAAACTCAAACACAAACTCAAACACAAAACATGCACGCAAAAACAAACAACAAACATACATGTAAACACAAACACAAATGCAAACTCGAACACATACATACATACAAACTCAAGCACAAAATGGCAAACATAAATGCAAACGCAAACATACATGCAACTAAAACACAAACATACATGCAAACTAAAACAAACACGCATGTAAACACAAACATACATTTAAATTCAAATGCAAACACAAAATATAAATGCAAACCTGAACACAAACATACATACAAACTCAAACACAAAATGGTAAACATAAATGCAAATGCAAACATACATGCAAAAACAAACACAAAAGACAAAGACACATGCAAACACAAACATCCATGCAAAAACAAACACAAAAAGACAAAGACACATGCAAACACAAACACAAACATAAATGTAAACACAAACACGCACGTAAACACAAACATACATTCAAACTCAAATGCAAACACAAAACATAATTGCAAACTCAAACATACATACAAACTCAAACACAAAATGGTAAACATAAATGCAAACGCAAACATGCATGCAAACTAAAACAAACACACACATACATGCAAAAACAAACACAAAAAGGCAAAGACACATGCAAACACAAACAAAGCATGCAAACTCAAACACAAAAATAAATGTAAACACAAACATAAACACAAACACGCACGTAAACACAAACATACATACAAACTCAAACACAAAACGGTAAACATAAATGCAAACGCAAACTAAAACAAACACACACATACATGCAAAAACAAAACACAAAAAGGCAAAGACAAATGCAAACACAAACATCCATGCAAAGTAAAACACAAACACAAACATACATGCAAACACAAACAAAGCATGCAAACTCAAACACAAACATAAATGTAAACACAAAAACATAAACACAAACACGCACGTAAACACAAACATACATGCAAACTCAAACGCAAACATAAATGTAAACACAAACATAACAAACACAAACATGCACGCAAAATCCACCTGATGATGGAAAACCGTAAGATTAAATAACGATGTAACTTTTGTTTTAACAAATAAGTTTTGTAGATTTCTAGATCTTTCAGACCTAAAGCCATGATGAGGATTAGAAGTTGTCAAATGATCCTCTGGTGAGTGCATGGCACTTAGACCTAAATATACTAAAAATTTGCTGTCGTAAACTTGTCTGCAACAAAAAAATGTCTTAAACAAGGTGCAACAAGTGATCCCATCTTTACATCAGATTCGATTTTCTTTCTGACTTTAAAATGCTATTATTATCCATGCTGTTTAAATGCATCATATTTATTGTCACACTGTAATGCTATATTTTATTGAAATACAGACAACTGTCTTTTAGTTTTATTTGACTAAGATTTGATCAAATAATTGACAGAATAAATGATCAAGTATTCGATAAGACCGTCTTGTCACCCCAAGCTGATGCGTCTGACGATTTGTGATGACATTAATATCTTACTTATACAGATGTGTTAAGATGTTAAGTATGTGTAAAAATATTTGTAAAGTTCAATATTACTGTTAAAACAGTTTAAAGCATGTTTTTGTGTAACAGTGTCCTGAGACAAATGGAAATAGAATGTATGAAAGCCTCTTCTTTTAAGATATTTGTAATGCAGACTAAAAAGAAACTTTAGATTGACAACTGTGGTTATTCTCTTGAACATGTATACAGTAACCATGGGTTCATGAAACATTATTGTATAAATACATAACCGTGTAAATTCATCATGATCATAACATATTAATCAATAACAAAAGACTTACTTTATATACCATAAAAAATAGGGTTATGTTTTCTAAGTTAGAGTGCTTATAGTTTGTAGTAAAATCATCTGTAGCAAATGTAGCAAAACATTTTTATCCCAAAACATTTTTCTTTCAAACTCTCTCTCTCTCTCTCTCTCTCTCTCTCTCTCTCTCTCACACACACACACACACACACACACAGGTTTTTCAGCGGCCCACAAACTGCCAACAACATCCTCAAGTTTTCTTTTATCATTCAGCTGTAGCTGAGACCCTAATGGAATTATTTTATGCATTATTACAAGTACAGATGCTGAAAGAGTTCATTAACCTGTTTAATGTGAATAATATCACTTAAGACTAGTTTGACAAACACTGTTCTAACAACAAGTACAACCGTTGCAGATTTGTGTTCATGGCTTCTCTTTGTTCATTAACCTCAGTATTTGCATTTGCTTAATTTAATGAAGTATTTACCAAAAATTTTGAATATAGAATGCTACACAAGGATCTTTGAAAATGCTTTATCTGGAAATATACATGTAGCACTCAGAATAATTTAAGACTGCTTACTTTAAAATAAAACTACAATTAACACATTAACATTTTACAAGACTGTGAGATCTCGACTGATTTGTGCAAAATTAAATAAAAATTCTATTAGAAATTATACTTTGATTTACCAGCAAGATACTTTACCCCATTGTTTGCAAGAAAATATGTGAGGTAATTTAAAAGATAATAATCTCACTAAATGTGTCAAACTATCTGATGTTTTAAGACTACTGAAGGTGTCACGTTCTTGTTTTTTTCACACCTACTGAGTCCTACCTACATTCACAATTGGTATTTAAATAAGGTTTAGCAGGGGACATAGTTAACCACTGAAGACATTCTGCATTCTCCAGTGACAATGGCGGCCTCTGGTCCAAACAGTCCTGAAACATCTAGAAGAATGATGTGTGTAACACCAACAAGACGTGTTGTTAAAATGAGAGAGGAGCTGACTTTTGCACCAAGGAAAAGTCAAGGGAACAGTCTAAAAAAGATTTTCTGTGAAGATGAAGATTTTGTGAAACAAGATTTCCCAGTGTCTGATGATCGTGTGGGAAGATTTGTGTTTGACAAAGAGTTGCAGATTGTGAAACTCTACATTTTGGAATCTTACAAAGAATATACATCTGAATGCGACTATCTGCTTTTGACTGCCATAGACTGGGCATATTTCTACAATCAAATTTGGAGAGAATTCAGTTTTGGTGGAAAAGTCTGGTACTACTTCCAGTGGGATGGATCAACACCAGGTATGCGGTATCGTGCAACAAAGCCACCAGACTACATTTCTATATCATCCTGCTGGAATAAAACACTTCATGACCAAAATTACCTTATGTTGGTAAATAAATGCAACAAGGACTCTGAAACAGACATTTTGTCTCAAAGCAGCGACGAATCTGACTTTGAGTATGATCGCGACTGGCCTACTCCAGAGGACAATCCCTTTGAATGCTGCAAAACGAGTCTATGTTTTGACCAAAGTGACGTACCTGTTTTACACACCATTTTCTCAACAATAGACAAGCTGTTTAAGTTGAGTTGAATTTGCTTTGACATTGCTGAATATCGAGTAAGTGTTTAATCCTGATGACTCGGATCAATATGTTTTGAATAGAGCCATGCGTTATAGCAAAACTATATGGTAAATACTCTATTTGCACATCGATACTGTAAAGGATTGAGTCCTTTCTTCTGTTTCCACGTTACAATCTCAGCATTCCTTGCTGTATGTTTAATTGTTTAATAAAAAGTTATTGGATTAGATTTTCCCTTGCCTCTAAGACTCTTTTATTCAAATTGTATCATTATGTTTAAAAGGTGTAAGCCTATTTTGAAACACATTAAAAACATTGTTGATGTACAGTGTTGAATGAATTCATCACATTTGTAATTTATTTAAAATATTTTAATATGCAATTGTTACTAAAGTCTTTAACTGTACTTAGCATCTTAACATTATCTTTGGTATAAAAGGCAAAAAAAATAAATAAATAAATAAAAAATAAAAAAATAATTAATATTTTTTTATGAAATATTGCTTTAAACCTCATTGTGAATTACAGACATTCCCACCTCTGTTAATAACAGAAAATCACATTTTCAAAACTGATATTATTGCATCCCTTTCTAATGTTAGGAAATTCAAAAGTAGCCTATGTAATTTTAATAGAACCACATGTCTTCTTTAGTGATACAAGCTCAAGTTTTAATATTGCATACTTGCTTGTTGCCATGATGGGTATTGAAATGTTATTTATTTATTTCTCATTTTAAACAGTATAGATGATTACTTAATGGAATTCAATTTGGGAACACAACTGTGTTTGTCAGATCATAAACCCCCAAAAACTCTGCATGGGGGTCTAACTTTGGTGTTACCACCCCTCATAGACCACACACCACCACTTTGCCATCCTAAAACCTTTTCTAGGTCTGCTATTGTCCTGGATAGTCTAAAACAGTGCAGATAGTAATTTGAAATAAATAAAAATTTGCAATACAGACACAGTCATGTCTGTCACACAAGCAAGTAACTGCACATAAGCTTTATGACAACTATACATTGTATCACATACAGAAACATTAGTTAAATATTTAAATATATAAAATGACCCTGATGACCCTGGAAAAGAAAAAAGAAATGTATACTGCGAGATGACTGGATGACTGGAGAAGTATACCAGAGAGAAGTCTGTCGTTCTGTCAGGAAGATATATAAGATATATATATATATATATACATATATTTATTTTTTATTTATTTATTTATTTATTTATTTTTTGCCTTTTATACCAAAGATAATGTTAAGATGCTAAGTACAGTTAAAGACTTTAGTGACAATTCCATACTAAAATATTTTAAATAAATTACAAACGTGATGAATTCATTCAACACTGTACATCAACAATATTTTTAATGTGTTTCAAAATAGGCTTATACCTTTTAAACATATGATACAATTTGAATAAAAGAGTCTTAGAGGCAAGGGAAAATCTAATCCAATAACTTTTTATTAAACAATTAAACATACAGCAAGGAATGCTGAGATTGTAACGTGGAAACAGAAGAAAGGACTCAATCCTTTACAGTATCGATGTGCAAATAGAGTATTTACCATATAGTTTTGCTATAACGCATGGCTCTATTCAAAACATATTGATCCGAGTCATCAGGATTAAACACTTACTCGATATTCAGCAATGTCAAAGCAAATTCAACTCAACTTAAACAGCTTGTCTATTGTTGAGAAAATGGTGTGTAAAACAGGTACGTCACTTTGGTCAAAACATAGACTCGTTTTGCAGCATTCAAAGGGATTGTCCTCTGGAGTAGGCCAGTCGCGATCATACTCAAAGTCAGATTCGTCGCTGCTTTGAGACAAAATGTCTGTTTCAGAGTCCTTGTTGCATTTATTTACCAACATAAGGTAATTTTGGTCATGAAGTGTTTTATTCCAGCAGGATGATATAGAAATGTAGTCTGGTGGCTTTGTTGCACGATACCGCATACCTGGTGTTGATCCATCCCACTGGAAGTAGTACCAGACTTTTCCACCAAAACTGAATTCTCTCCAAATTTGATTGTAGAAATATGCCCAGTCTATGGCAGTCAAAAGCAGATAGTCGCATTCAGATGTATATTCTTTGTAAGATTCCAAAATGTAGAGTTTCACAATCTGCAACTCTTTGTCAAACACAAATCTTCCCACACGATCATCAGACACTGGGAAATCTTGTTTCACAAAATCTTCATCTTCACAGAAAATCTTTTTTAGACTGTTCCCTTGACTTTTCCTTGGTGCAAAAGTCAGCTCCTCTCTCATTTTAACAACACGTCTTGTTGGTGTTACACACATCATTCTTCTAGATGTTTCAGGACTGTTTGGACCAGAGGCCGCCATTGTCACTGGAGAATGCAGAATGTCTTCAGTGGTTAACTATGTCCCCTGCTAAACCTTATTTAAATACCAATTGTGAATGTAGGTAGGACTCAGTAGGTGTGAAAAAAACAAGAACGTGACACCTTCAGTAGTCTTAAAACATCAGATAGTTTGACACATTTAGTGAGATTATTATCTTTTAAATTACCTCACATATTTTCTTGCAAACAATGGGGTAAAGTATCTTGCTGGTAAATCAAAGTATAATTTCTAATAGAATTTTTATTTAATTTTGCACAAATCAGTCGAGATCTCACAGTCTTGTAAAATGTTAATGTGTTAATTGTAGTTTTATTTTAAAGTAAGCAGTCTTAAATTATTCTGAGTGCTACATGTATATTTCCAGATAAAGCATTTTCAAAGATCCTTGTGTAGCATTCTATATTCAAAATTTTTGGTAAATACTTCATTAAATTAAGCAAATGCAAATACTGAGGTTAATGAACAAAGAGAAGCCATGAACACAAATCTGCAACGGTTGTACTTGTTGTTAGAACAGTGTTTGTCAAACTAGTCTTAAGTGATATTATTCACATTAAACAGGTTAATGAACTCTTTCAGCATCTGTACTTGTAATAATGCATAAAATAATTCCATTAGGGTCTCAGCTACAGCTGAATGATAAAAGAAAACTTGAGGATGTTGTTGGCAGTTTGTGGGCCGCTGAAAAACCTGTGTGTGTGTGTGTGTGTGTGTGTGAGAGAGAGAGAGAGAGAGAGAGAGAGAGAGAGAGAGAGTTTGAAAGAAAAATGTTTTGGGATAAAAATGTTTTGCTACATTTGCTACAGATGATTTTACTACAAACTATAAGCACTCTAACTTAGAAAACATAACCCTATTTTTTATGGTATATAAAGTAAGTCTTTTGTTATTGATTAATATGTTATGATCATGATGAATTTACACGGTTATGTATTTATACAATAATGTTTCATGAACCCATGGTTACTGTATACATGTTCAAGAGAATAACCACAGTTGTCAATCTAAAGTTTTTTTTTAGTCTGCATTACAAATATCTTAAAAGAAGAGGCTTTCATACATTCTATTTCCATTTGTCTCAGGACACTGTTACACAAAAACATGCTTTAAACTGTTTTAACAGTAATATTGAACTTTACAAATATTTTTACACATACTTAACATCTTAACACATCTGTATAAGTAAGATATTAATGTCATCACAAATCGTCAGACGCATCAGCTTGGGGTGACAAGACGGTCTTATCGAATACTTGATCATTTATTCTGTCAATTATTTGATCAAATCTTAGTCAAATAAAACTAAAAGACAGTTGTCTGTATTTCAATAAAATATAGCATTACAGTGTGACAATAAATATGATGCATTTAAACAGCATGGATAATAATAGCATTTTAAAGTCAGAAAGAAAATCGAATCTGATGTAAAGATGGGATCACTTGTTGCACCTTGTTTAAGACATTTTTTTGTTGCAGACAAGTTTACGACAGCAAATTTTTAGTATATTTAGGTCTAAGTGCCATGCACTCACCAGAGGATCATTTGACAACTTCTAATCCTCATCATGGCTTTAGGTCTGAAAGATCTAGAAATCTACAAAACTTATTTGTTAAAACAAAAGTTACATCGTTATTTAATCTTACGGTTTTCCATCATCAGGTGGATTTTGCGTGCATGTTTGTGTTTGTTATGTTTGTGTTTACATTTATGTTTGCGTTTGAGTTTGCATGTATGTTTGTGTTTACGTGCGTGTTTGTGTTTATGTTTTTGTGTTTACATTTATGTTTGTGTTTGAGTTTGCATGCTTTGTTTGTGTTTGCATGTATGTTTGTGTTTGTGTTTTACTTTGCATGGATGTTTGTGTTTGCATTTGTCTTTGCCTTTTTGTGTTTTGTTTTTGCATGTATGTGTGTGTTTGTTCTAGTTTGCGTTTGCATTTATGTTTACCGTTTTGTGTTTGAGTTTGCATTTATGTTTTGTGTTTGCATTTGATGTTTTACATTTATTTTGTGTTTGAGTTTGCATGCTTTGTTTGTGTTTGCATGTATGTTTGTGTTTGTGTTTTAGTTGCATGTATGTTTGTGTTTGCAATTATGTTTGCATTTTGTGTTTAAGTTTGCATGGATGTTTGTGTTTGCATGTGTCTTTGCCTTTTTGTGTTTGTTTTTGCATGTATGTGTGTGTTTGTTTTAGTTTGCGTTTGCATTTATGTTTACCATTTTGTGTTTGAGTTTGTATGTATGTTTGAGTTTGCATTATGTTTTGTGTTTGCATTTGAGTTTGAATGTATGTTTGTGTTTACGTGCATGTTTATGTTTGTGTTTACATTTATGTTTGTGTTTGAGTTTGCATGCTTTGTTTGTGTTTGCATTTGAGTTTGCATGTATGTTTGTGTTTGTGTTTTGTTGTGCATGTATGTTTGTGTTTGCAATTATGTTTGCCATTTTGTGTTTAAGTTTGCATGGATGTTTGTGTTTGCATGTGTCTTTGTCTTTTGTGTTTGTTTTTGCATGTATGTTTGCGTTTGCATTTATGTTTACCATTTTGTGTTTGAGTTTGTATGTATGTTTGTGTTCAGGTTTGCATTTATATTTTGTGTTTGCATTTGAATTTAAATGTATGTTTGTGTTTACATGCGTGTTTGTTTTAGTTTGCATGTATGTTTGTGTTTTAGTTGCATGTATGTTTGCGTTTGCATTTATGTTTGCCATTTTGTGCTTGAGTTTGTATGTATGTATGTGTTCGAGTTTGCATTTGTGTTTGTGTTTACATGTATGTTTGTTGTTTGTTTTTGCGTGCATGTTTTGTGTTTGAGTTTGTGTTTGAGTTTGTATATATGTTTGTGTTTGTGTGAGTGCTTGTGTATGTGTCTGTGCTTGTGTTGAGGACTGAAAAATCTCGGAGTGAATATAAAGAGATAACAAACGTAACTAAACAAACAATATTCACTAAAATGAAACAAGAATTTTCCAACAGCATACAGCGGTTTGTTAAAACAATCACCTTTGTCCCTATTTAAGTTTGTTGTTATCGACTTTTCCTTTATCTATCTAACCTCATCCTGAACATCAGTTGAAACCACATTCAACAGATCCACATTATAAACATTCCTGTTTTTCTTAGACAAAGTATTTTCTTCTTCAACTTTACCTAACAATTTACCAGATGCCCCTCACACAGATCCAGCTGTGTGTTGTAAAAAAGGTTCAATGCACATCTTATGACCTACTGAACTTTTTGGCAATATTCACAAAACTGGTAGACCCAGCTGTGGTCACAGGTGTATACCATAAATGGTTGGAATAGATACCCTTTTGATCACTGAACATCTTGGAAAAAATATCTGTTTTGATCACTGAACTTCACCTGACACACCCCCACAAAAAAGTTAAAAATGCAAGATCCCTCAATTAGACTGTAAATGAGTCGCAAACCCCCAGAAACCATCTTTAGAGTTTTACAACATTGGCTGATCTGATAAGACATGCATTGATGATCGTAGACCCCACTCACCAGCCTCTCTGTTTTATTAGACTGTGATACAATCTTTTTACATTTCGTGCGAAGTTGTTAAATTTAGACGATTAACTACATGCGGCTAAACGTGTGTTTTAACTACCAGTCCGCAAGTCTTACGGGAAGAAAATCCTCTCTTGTTTTATTGTGTAGCGTGGAACAAAACATTTGCATTCGCCTTGATATTTAACTACCTACATGTACATAAGCACTTTTCAACTGATATAACAGGTTGTAAGTTCTAAGACCGACAAAAATCAAAGAGTGAATAAATAAATTAAATTAATGAAGTGAGAATAACTAAATAAAATAAACTAAAGTAAAGAAACATTTTCCTGTGGCTTAGGAGAAGTTTGTTTGAAAGGAAACTGGTATGATCTTTAAAATGAAAAACTACTTGTATTAATATTAAAACAGGATGAATACTTTCATCAATTAAGAAATGTCATAGATTTATTAACCCTTTAACGGTCACCCCCATTTTGAACATAGACGTGAAAATGCCAAAACTTACATTTTTATAATTCATGAACGAAAACATTTTGTAATATGACTTTGATGTACATTTTCCATGGTAATGCAATGTCTGATTTTAAAATGGTTTTCAAAAGATACATTTTCAGACCCAAAGTTTTCGACTGATATATAATTTCTTACGATTTCTAAAACATGATGGAGAAAAAGGCAACAAAGAATGTTTTTTTTTATTTATTTTATTTTTTGTTTTTGTGAAAAAGGTCAGAACTCCTGTTATGATGTAGATTTTTGAGGTGCACTCTTGTCATTAGTTAATCTATTACTTTTCCTACATAATTTGTAGCACAAACAGTGGCCAAATATCTATTTAGGTGTCTTAGACCTTTCCAACGATATACAGTTTTGTCATGATTAGTTTAGGATCTATTTGTAATACGGTGAAGTAAACTTAGGCGTCCTGCTGAGGAGATGGGTGACAGTTTAATAAAAGTCTTTTTTTTTTGAAAAGTTTATTTGGTTAATTCTTTATCATACATTTGAATCTTTGCGTTGGCCTCTGCTTATGGTGTTAGGGTTTGTGTTAGGGGATTTGTGTCCTTGCACGTGGGGGTAGATGTAGATGGGCCCCAGTAGGCTGGTATCTAAACATTAGCATATACCGTAGTGATCTTACAACAAACTGATCCTCTTGAGCTGGCAATACACACACATTTACTCAGCCATTTTTCCACAATCAGGATGAAACCCAAAACCCCAGACTGTTACCAAAAGGTCTGGAAGAAGCTACGCCATAAAACACCAGGGAAGCGGATGAGATAAAACATCATAAAACCACTCAGAAATCCAATTAAAGTCAAATCTAACATCTGTTTTGATCTTCTGATTTACACAACCACTGCCATGTCACTCAGAGCTGACAGGACACGGGTGACATGGCTGTCAGAGTGACAGAGGGGTTATAAACACATAAATTCAGCCATAAATCTAATCATGTACAGACTAGACATATGTCTACCTGTCCATCAAACGATGACAGAGTCATATGTCCGGTCATAAATCCAGTCATAAATCAGGTCATAAATCATATTTGATACGTTATGTGCCTGTTAGAACTACTGAGGCCTAATATCAGTATGAAACGCGATAAGATCTAATGCTTGGTTAATGAATTTTAATCACGTTGTTTGCTTTGGCTCAAACTGATTTGCTGAAATCAGAACGTAAACGCAATCAGTGATCCTTAGTCAATGAAAACTAAGTCATTTTAACTGGAAAAAAATGAACTATATAGTGTGCCAATTTTAAGACATTAGCGTGTGTGAGAGAAACGCAGAGCGCTTTCCTCAGCCAATAATGCGCTCACTGCTCTATATAGACAGAGTGAAACATAACCGTTCAGTCCGAGTGCTCAAATGTAGGCACAAATGTACACGTTTATCAAAAACACTGGCGAGTTAAATCTAACAATTTATTGGCCAAAAGCTAACAGATATTATTCGTAGACTAGACTGAACGCGCTTATGTTGCTGTCTGTTGTGCTGAAATGTCAATCACTTTTCATAGCTTCATTATGGCTTATAACTTTTGTCGTAATGTTAAGACACTTTATCATTTACATGACCTGAATATGTTTAACCCTTTTTCCTAAATATCAGTTATCTGAATACTGAAAGAAATATAGTTAGCATTACACCAAACCCGATCGCAAACTAACACTCAGTATGTGAATTGTCAGCTATTCTGTCCATTCAGTTTATTAGCAGAACAAATACATCTCACATTGGACACGAAAATTGTAGGTTTCGTTTGGATATTTACATATTTATCTGAGAAAAACCAAAGCAATACTCACTTATCCTGGCTTGAAGAAGAGTAACGGCCCAACGGTCTGTTCAATTGTAAAATGCGCTTCGGAACAGTGACGAGTACACGTCGTACAGTGGTCGTCCAGACAGCCTAAGCACAACCTTCAGCGATCCATGGTTGAATGACAACATTGTGACAACGCAGTAACAACCTTAACAACACAACGTAGAGCCGACAACCATTTAGCCATGTTGTTACAACGTTGCTAAAAGGTTGGCTACGTTGTAGCAACGTTCTGTGTTTGTTGGGACACGTGTCAATTTAAATTGCCATGTAAGACTCATTCTCTGCGTGTGTGAGGAACGCAGAGCACTTTCCTCAGCCAATAATGCGCTCATTGCTCTATATAGACAGAGTGAAACTTAATCGTTCAGTCAGTGTTCAAATGTACGCAAGTGAAAATGTAACTGTGCTGAAATTTCTTTTACACGTTTAACAAAAACATTGGCGAGGTAAATCTAACAATTTATTGGCCAATGGCTAATGATAGATATTATTTGTCGTCTAGATTGAACGTTAACTTGCGAGTACGCGCTTAAATCGTTGTCTGTTGGAGAAGGCTGCAGACATGCACCTGCACTCTCAGACTACTGCACTTCCGGAAGTGACGTCACTTGCAGTTGATTTTATTTTTACTTTATTTTATTTATTTATTTATTTATTTAATTGAATCTCTCAACATTTTACAACAGTAGCCAGGTGGTGAAGACAAGAAAAAATAAACTAAATTACAATGCCACTCGCAATCGCCACCTGCACTCTCAGCTACCTGCGACGTCACTTGCAATCCACACAAATGGTGCGTGTTGCCAATGGAGACAAGACGCTGTGGTCGCTAAACGATTAAAACTAATTTAATAGCATAACGTACAGGGTCCTGCAAGTAATCTGTAGGAGATAAAAACAAGACCCTTAAATCCGTGGCCACGGAACAGCAGAATATGAACGCAATGCGCAAAGTCTCTCGTTAAGCTTTTCCCCCCTGTAGAAAACCATTAACACTTGATATGGCTTAATGTATCAAGATACAGGGGCGTCGCTAGGGTTATTCATTCGGGGCTCGAGCCCCGAAAGATTTTTCTCTAGCCCCGAATGTTTTTGTATGCCTCTATGATTTCCAAGGAATACAGGGAATTTGTGAAAGCTTTTAAAGTCGATGAATTAATCAAAAGCCGCGATGTGAACTAGTATCTGTAAATATTAGGCCTTAAAATACCATTTAAATATGAATCCTGCATTTTCTGCTAGTCTCGTTATGAATGAATGGTGCAGATGCTTGGTTTCCACACATATTGAAGCGCGCGTGACGCTTGTTCACCGTTTCATTTGAGTAAAACTAGGATACTCAAAGAAATGTGAAGATTTTCACGGCAACCCGTCAAAATAAACGTTCGGTCATTCAGTAGAATGTACGTACCTACACAACTACTACTACTACTACTACTGTTGAAAAAATAAAACTTTGTTACACAATATTTCTTACATCTTTTACATTTTTAATAGTACACCTCCTTTATTTGCCGAAAAAAATACAATTTAATTTTCATTCATTAAAAGATAAATTAATATTTTACGCCTTTCTTTGATAACCAGAAACATTTAAACACACAACACAGAATTCCATAAGGCTGCTGTAGAAAAGTTGTTTTTTTACATTCAAATAACAATAAAACATAAGGTGAGAAAAAATAAAACATTTCATAGGGCCCTAAACATAACTTAACTTTTGATAAATTGATGTTAAACTGTATACGTTTCATTGTTTTATATAATTAGACGTTTTTTTTTTGTTTGTTTGTTTGTTTTGTTTTGTTTTTTGTTTTTTGTTTTTGATTAATACAATTAAATTTGACCATTAAAAAGGAGTACTGAAAAAAACAGAATTTGGAAAAAAATAAATGGAATTTCGTTAAAACAAAAAATAAAATGGGGCCCTGTTTTTGCATACAAATATATATTTGTTACAGTTGTAAGTACATTTTCAAAATGTATTATTTTATTTGTGGAATGTATTCTTGTAAAGTTATAATTTTGCTATAATACTTTGATATGTTTTGCAGTGATTACTATTTACTATTTTTCATAGTGTAGGGAGGATCCAGGTTCACCCACCTGTGTCTAACAAAATCTTACTTAAGTATGATGTTAGCTCCCATCCACCACCACTAGTCCCTGATGTTTTGGCACTAGCCCCGGATGTTTTCAAATCCTAGAAACGCCCCGTCAAGATACATTAAGTGCCATTAAACAATCAAATTTGTAATATAGTTTATTAATTTAATGTACTTCAAGGCAAGAATATGGCCATGAATGCGCAAACTTTCACTTTTATACTTGCCCAGCAAATGCTTATATGTGGCAAAACGGACTAAGATGATAAAGACTAAATTCAATATAAACCTTACTGTTGTCAAACGATATACCCGCAGATATGAACGTGCCATAAGAAAGGCATTATTTGATATTAAAAGGACCAACTCTGTATAGGCAAACAGACGAGCCCAGAACGTAATGCGTTAAATAGACATTTTCCTCCCATAGAAAATCAATATAAAGAAAATACAGTGATATAAAACAGCTGTAGAGATTATTCTTTATGGGAAAATGTGAATGTACACGGCGTTGCGTTTATTCTGGGCTCACCTGCTTGTGTGTAGTTGTTTTATTAAAGAATAGGAGCATATTGAGTTTAGTCTTTATCATCTTAATCCGTTATGCCACATTATGCCACGTTTTGCGAAGGAAAACACTATATAGCCTACATATACATTATATTAATAAACTGTATATCGAATTTGATCTTTTAATTGCATCTTAATACATTGAGCCATATTAAGTGTTAATGGTTTTTGCAATGTTAGGATGGCATATAGATGAGGCGATACAGGTGTTTTCCACTTCAGTCTGTTTATTAACAACTGCGCAGTGGTTCAACGTACACTCACTCTATGCTGCGATTCTCCTCTGAACCGCCGTACACTCTGCGCATGACGTCAGGTATAAGCTACTCGCTATATTACCATATATGACCTAAACATATATTCAGTCTATCATTACATCTCCCC
Source organism: Labeo catla (assembly GCA_012976165.1). NCBI lineage: Eukaryota > Metazoa > Chordata > Actinopteri > Cypriniformes > Cyprinidae > Labeo > Labeo catla. The sequence goes on from VONZ01002568.1 coordinate 23,778, forward strand.
CCTTTTTTTCTTTTTTTTCCCCAGAACAGAATAAACAGAATAAACAAATAAAAGTTTCCTCCTTTTCTTTTAACAGTGTCCTGTTTAGATGTCAGCATAATATGAAACTTGTGTATATACACACAGGGAACTATCTAGGGATTCCGGGTAGACTACCGGTCACCCACATAGACGCTGAGGATTATTCTGCCCCATATAGCAATCTATGTACTAACTACGAAGTCTTTAAGGTATCCAGGCTGCTTAATAACTCTTCCTCTGGACGTTACAACGTTCTTAGATTGCTCTGAAACATCCTGCTCTTTGTTTTGAACTTGAACGTCTTGTTTCTGTTCGGACTGAGTTTGCTCTTGATCCCCACTCCTCTTTTCCTCGAATGCTTGTCGGTGTGAAGACGAGCTGAAGAAACGTAGATGTTTTCTGTTCCTTCGTAGATTTCCATCTTCTGTGCGAACTTTGTAAGACCTCGGAGTGTTGTGCTTATGAACAACTGTAGCAGTCTTGTTCCAGCCTTTCTCACTGTCCGTCTTGACTACAACAGGATCACCAGGTTTGAGTTCGGGCAACGGACGGCACCCATGGCGTCTATCATAATACAGCTTATAGTTGAATTTCGCTTTATTGTCGGATGCTCTCACTCTTGAAAAGTCAGGCCAGTTAGGTGTCAGTTTTTTTTCCAGGAAAGGAACCGGTGTTCTTAGCTGACGTCCAAGCATCAACTGTGCAGGGCTGTATCCTGTCGCTTGAATAGGTGTCACTCTGTAAGCGAGAAGAGCTAGAAAATGGTCTTCTTGCATGAGAATGTGCTTCGCGGTTCGCACTGCTCTTTCAGCCTCACCATTCCACTGTGGAAAATACGGGCTTGTGGTGACGTGACGAAAACCGTAAGCTTTTGCAAAATTCTGAAAGTGTTGGCTGCTGAACTGCGGACCATTGTCAGTAACAAGGGTATCAGGACAACCCCATCTGGCAAACATGTTGCTCAACCTCAATGTCACAGTCTTTCCTGACATGTCTGGAAGATAAGCGATGTCGATGAATCTAGAAAAATAGTCGACCACTACAAGGTAGTTTCTTTTGCTGACTTCACAAATATCAGCGGCAATTCGCACCCAAGGTGCTTCTGGTAACGGGGTAGTCATCAGAGGTTCTCGATGTTGTGCAGGCTTTTGTGTTTGGCAATATGTACAATTTTCTGTGAATACCTGGATCTCTTTGCTAATGCCAGGTCACCAAACGCTCTGTTTAGCACGCTCTCTGCACTTGGTAATCCCCATGTGACCTTCGTGGAGTTTTCCTTTAACCTCAGCTCTCATGCTGGATGGAATGACGATCCTGTCACTATAAATCAAAAGATCATGACACACAGACAGCATATCTCTGACAGCATAGTAGGGCTTGACATATTCCGGTAATTGTGAAGGATACTTTGGCCATCCCTGTTTCACGTATCTCATTACCGCTTGCAATTCAGAATCAGCCTGTGTGCTTTCTACGACTTCGCACAGTCGTGAGCGTGACATTGGCCAGGCCGCCCTGGTGGACACCTCCAAGGCCGTGATGTCGTCTGTAAGCTCCACTGACCCCAGTTGTGGTGTTGAAGACAGATGCCTGGAAAGAGTGTCGGCAACAACTAACAGCTTTCCTGGAACAAACTCGGCTTTAGCGTTGAATTTCATCAGTCGAATCAAGAGCCGCTGGCATCTCAGAGGAACCATATCAATTTCCTTGCTGTTGATGAGAGGAATCAATGGCTTGTGATCTGTATGTATTACAAAACTGTCCAGACCGTACAAGTATTTGGAAAACTTTTCACATGCCCACACCACACTGAGACATTCCTTTTCAATTTGTGCGTATCTTGCTTCAGTGTCTGTCAAGGTACACGAGCAATAAGCTATGGGTCTCAAGCATCCATCATGCTGTTGAAAGAGAACTCCCCCTAATCCATAGCTGCTAGCATCTGCGCTTACAATAGTTGGTTTGTTCATGTCGAAGAAGGAGAGAACTGGAGCTTCAGACAAGAACTGCTTGATTCTTATGAGTGCTTGTTCCTGTGCGTGACTCCAAGTCCAAGCTGTACCAACTTTCAGAAGATCATTAAGTGGACGGGTTATCTCAGCCAATCCGGGTAATGTATCGCCCTAGATAGTGAACCATTCCCAATATCCTCTTCACTTCTGTCACGTTCTGGGGAGGTAGAACATTCATTATAGCCGCAACCTTTTCCTTATCTGGTCTGACTCCATGAGAATCAATGACGTGACCCAGAAACCGTAACTGTGTTTGTCTCAACAGACATTTGTCCTCATTAAGTTTTAGTCCAGCATCAGAAAGTGTTTTCAAGACTCTCTGGAGGCGACGATCATGGACCTCTTGTGTCTCTCGTCCATGTATGCCGCCGTTCCTTCATGGTCTCTTAAGAGGTTGTTCATCTCTCTTTGGAAGATACTCTGGCGCGCTTGAGATTCCAAAAGAAAAGTCTGTGGAAAAAATACCTCCCAAAAGGTGTAATGAAAGTAGTGAGTTTAGCACTCTCTCTCTCCAGTGGAATTTGCCAAAACCCGCTCTCCGCATCCAACAGCGAAAACATTGTTGCGCCTGCCATTTGAGGTAATATGTCATCAAGAGCTGGTAGAATGTACCGTTCACGTTCTACTGCTTGGTTTAGACGATTTAAGCCGACACATATCCTCACTTGGCCACTCTTTCTAGGTACAGGCACCATTGGTGCGCACCATTCAGTCGGTTCGGTAATTTCTTCAATCACACCACCCTTCACCATCCTTTCCAATTCTGCCTTCACCTTAGGAAGCAAAGGGACTGACACTCTCCTAGCTGTTGTAACTGCATACGGGACAGCATCTGCTTTCAGCTTGATTCTCACAGTAATGGTCTTCAAAAGTCCAACCGACGCACTTGGTGAATGTGCAACATTGTCAATCCGCTGAACTAACCCAAGAGCTGCAGAAGCTTCTCGACTCAGCAAGTTACTAACAGACTGTCCAGTTATGACAAACACTGTAAAGCAGTACTTGTTGCCTCTGTAGTGAGTGCTCGTTTCAAACCTTCCTGCACTTCTCAATTTCCCTCCTGGACAATCCAGCACGGCATTGGCTGACGTCAAATCAGGCTTCATGTTAAGAGCTTCATACGTTTGCTCTGATATTACACTAATGTCTGCTCCAGTGTCAATCTTAAATTGTACATCTGTATCTTGAATCCTCAAAGTTACAGTCCACGAGTCATTGGAGTCTTTTACTGTGATTGCTCCCAGGAAAAACAAGTCTTCATGCTGTTCGTGCACTACTTTTACATCACTAACATGTAGAGTGCGACACACAATAGCATAATGGCCCCTCTTACCACACTTTCGACACTCTGCTCTTCTTGCAGGACAATTAACAGTCTTTGGATGTTGTTTACCACATCGCATGCATTTGCCCATGGCTGAGTCATCTGAGTGAGAATATCTCTGGTTATTTGGTTTCTGCATCCCTTTTTTCCCCATTCTGTCAGGCCTGAACGCACCTTTTGGTCGAAAAGACGTGCTATGCTTCGTCCGTACAACTTCATTCAGCGCTGAGGTGCCACTTTGTTCAGAAACGTGACTTTTTATCTGTTCCGATTGCCGTGCGTGTCTGCACGCTCTTTCCAGCGACAAGTCAGACATCATTTGCAATCTCTGGGACAAGTCTTTATCAAGAACACCAATCACCAGTCTGTCTCTTATATTTTCACTTTTAACTTCTCCAAATGCGCACGTTTCAGCCAGTTCATGCAAACTTCGAATGAATTCTTCCACGCTTTCACCTTGCTTTTGAACACGTTGATGAAATCTTGCTCTTTCATGTATAACGTTAACTTTAGGCAAGAAATAATTGTCTAACTTGTCCAAAACGATGTCGTACCTGTTCTCGTCGCCCTCTGCCGCGTACACGAATTTACTGACGATGTGCTCTGCCTCCTTTCCGAGAGAATATAAAAAGGTACAAACTTGAACTTCCCCCGACTCTTTATCGAGCTTCGTGGCTATTCGGAATCTGTGGAAACGCTGCTTCCATTCAGGCCAGAGTTCGGGATGACTGAAGTCAAAACTTTCGGGAGGAGAAAACTTTGCCATGTCGTCACGTTGACTTCTGACACCATGCAATGTTAGGATGGCATATAGATGAGGCGATACAGGTGTTTTCCACTTCAGTCTGTTTATTAACAACTGCGCAGTGGTTCAACGTACACTCACTCTATGCTGCGATTCTCCTCTAAACCGCCGTACACTCTGCGCATGACGTCAGGTATAAGCTACTCGCTATATTACCATATATGACCTAAACATATATTCAGTCTATCATTACAGTTTTCAATGGGAGGAAAACCCTTAATGAGAGACTTAATATTCTCTCGTTCATATTCTGCTTCATATTCATATTCGTTCATATTCTGCTGTTCAGTAGCCACGGATTTGCGGGTCTTGTTTTTATTTCCTCATACCTGTCAAGTTTTGGCTTTGAAAATAAGGGAAATTTTCCGGCGCCCGCCGCGAGCAGTCCCACCACCCCAACCAAGCTCCAGTATCCCTTACATTTTAAGACAGCTGACAAGAAAGCTAAAATCACCACTTGTCAACCACTTATAAACTACAATCGGCTTTATGCACAGCTGCACTACTTCCTGAACTTCAGGCAGCTCCTTTGTTTCCTGTCTGCCATTATTGGACAAACTGATTAATCCAGGTGATCAGTTTGTCCAATAATGGCAGACAGGAAACAAAGGAGCTGGCTGAAGTTCAGGAAGTAGTGCAGCTGTGCATAAAGCCAATGATAGGCCTACCTTTGTTGACATTGACATGCTGTGAACATTCATAGCCTAAATGAAAACACAAAAGGGTATATATGAAGAGCATTTATTTAAAGGCTTATTTGCATATTTTCTGTTCATTTAACATTGCTTGTCTTTACATTTACATTTACATTTTCATTCCACATTCTTTTCACATTCACACACTCATTCATTTCATATTGCTTTTTTGTACAGTTTTTCTTTTCATTTCACATAACTTTTCTTTACTCTTTTAGTGACTTATTGTACTTATTTGTTGCAGACTTTGCATTCTTTAAGACTGTTTTGGCAGGAGTGCCTTCCTTCTCTGTCCTGGCGTCCATCATCTGTCTGTTTTTTCTTTTTTCCCGCGTCGTCACTCATCAACTCATCATCTGACCTCACACACTAACCTCGCGACAACTGCCACCTACAGTACCTGTAGTAGGCTACTGCAGGTGGCAGATATCGCGAGGCTAGTGACAGAGCTCAGATTTTTTTTGGGGGGACGTTTTTTTTTTTTTAATAACGCAGGTTAAAATACGGGAGATTTACGGGAAGATACTAATACTAGAGGACAGCGGGAAAGAAGGGTAAATTACGGGACTTTCCCGGCCAAAACGGGATACTTGACAGGTATGTTTCCTACAGATGACTTGCAGGACCCTGTATGTTATGCTAAATTAGTTTTAATCGTTTAACCAACACAGCTTCTTGTCTCCACTGGCAACACGCATGATTTGTGTGGATTGCAAGTGTCGCAGGTAGCTGAGGGTGCAGGTGGCAATTGCGAGTGATATATTTTAATCTAATTTATTTTTTTCTTGTCTTCACCACCTAGGTACTATTGTAAAATGTTGAGAGATTCGATTAAAAAAAATAAATAAATCAAATAAAGTAAAAAATAAAATAGACTGCAAATTACGTTACTTGCGGAAGTGCAAGCGTCTGAGAGTGCAGGTGCATGTCTGCAGCCAGACCCTATTGGTCTGTTGTGCTGAAATGTCAGTCAGTTTTCATAGCTTCATTATAGCTTAAAACTTTTGGTATAATGTTTAGACACTTTATCATTTACATGACCAGAATATGTTTAACTCTTTTTCATAAATATGAGTAATGATTTCTGAATACTGAAAATAATATAGTTAGCATTACACCAAGCCCAATCGCAAACTAACACTCAGTATGTGAATTATCAGCTATTCTGTCCATTCAGTTTATTAACAGAACAAATAAATCCCACATTGGACACGAATAGTGTAGGTTTTGTTTGGATATTACAATATATTATTTATCAGAGAAAAATCAAAAGCAAAACTCACGTATCCTGGCTTGAAGAAGAAGAATAACGGCCCAAAGTTGTGTTAAAATTTTAAATGCGCTTCGGAACAGTGATGAGTACATGTCGTACAGTGGTTGTCTAGACAGCCTAAGCACAACTGTAACGTGGAGAGGGAGACGAGAGGCGAGGGGATCCATATGCACGCTTTTATTTGATGGACGAGGCAAAGACATGGTCAGACAGGCAGGGTCAGAACAATAACAAACAGGTACAACGGAGAGAGGCACAAGAGAAGTCCGTGGTACAGGCGTGGGTCGATCAACGGCGAACATATCCATAACGTGAAACAGAAGAATAATCCTTAAACGAGCGAGAGTCCAGAAAGGCAGGCGGCGGGACAGACAAAACGAGATGGCCAGGCGAGAATGCAAAACTCAGAAAACCAGGAACTCAGGATACAAGGAAACTAGGAACTTAAGATACAAGGGAACACAGGAAACTAGGAACTAGGAACCAGGAAACTTAGGAAACTAGGGAACAGTGCTAGCACTAGGTGAGCGCTAAACGCGACTGATTCAATACTCCACAATACACTCCACAATACACGGTGCTTAACGAGAGAAAGTCCGGGGCTTTTATAGGGTTGCTGATTGGCCACAGGTGTATGGCGCAATCAGCGTGGTGGATAGTGGGAGATGCAGTGCAACAGTCTGGGTGTGTAGGTAAGGTAAATGCGACATCTGGTGGTGAGCGGACAGCGGGACACCGACCAGATTCGTGACATAGCCCCCCCCCAAGGAGCGGCTTCCAGACGCTCCAACAGAAAAACAGTCCTGGGGAGCGGTGGGAGGGCCAGGAGACTGAGGCAGAACCGGGAGGGAGGAAGCCTTCCAGGGCGGAGGCAGAGCAGGAGGCGCAGGAGCCCGCCAGGGCGGAGCAGGAGGCGCAGGGACCCTCCAGGGCGGAGCCGGAGGCGCAGGAGCCCTCCAGGGCGGAGCAGGAGGCGCAGGAGCCCTCCAGGGCGGAGCCGGAGGCGCAGGAGCCCTCCAGGAGGCAGAGCAAGAGCCCTCCAGGGCGGAGCAGGAGGCAGAGCAGGAGGGACCTCCAGGGCGGAACAGGAGGCGGAGCAGGAACCCTCCAGGGCAGAGCAGGAGGCGCCGGGGCCCTCCAGGGCAGAGCAGGAGGCACAGGGGCCCTCCAGGGCAGAGCAGGAACCCGTGTCATATACTGGGACCTGGGGAGAACAGGGACAGAGGAGACAAAGAGAAGAGCAGGAGGGGCAGGAGCTCTCCAGGGCTTAGCAGGGGGCACTGGGAACTTCCAGGACGGAACCGGAGGCAGAGCAGGAGGCGCCGAGGCCCTCCAGGGCGGAACAGGAGGCGCCAGGACCCTCCAGGGCTGAACAGGAACCCGTATAATGAACTGGGACCTGGGGAGAACAGGGACAGAGGAGGCAGACAGAATAAGGGGAGAAGCAGAGAGACCAAAGGATAAAGCCGCCTCCCTAGGAGGATCTACAGCCGAAGCTGACACCTCAGGAGGCATCTCCGACAGGGAAGTCCTCTGGAGCTGACTCGAGACCAGACGGGACCGCTGTAACATACTTGTGAGCAGACGGGCCCTCAGGGGCGGACTTGTGAACAGACGTGATCTCAGGGACAGACTTGTGAACGGACTTGACCACAGGAGCAGACTTGTGAACAGACGTGACCTCAGGAACAGACTTGTGAACAGATGTGACCACAGGAGCAAACTTTGTGAACAGGCGTGACCTCAGGGACAGACTTGTGAGCGGGCGTGATCTCAGGAACAGACTTGTGAACAGGACTTGACCACAGGAGCGAACAGGAACAGACGTGACCTCAGGAACAGACTTGTGAACGGACTTGACCACAGGAGCAGACTTGTAAACAGACGTGACCTCAGGGACAGACTTGTGAATGGACTTGACCACAGGAGCAGACTTGTGAACAAACGTGACATCAGGCGCGTAGTGTGCAACCCATATACTGAGAATGGTGATCGCCATCACACTGGCAGACATAACGTGACAAGACTCTGGGAGGTCGGACGAGACTTGACAGGACTCTTGATGATCAGACGTGTCGTGACGAAACTCTGGGCAGACAGTGGAGCTGTGACAAGGCTCTGGGAGGTCAGACGAGACGTGACTTGACTCTGGACGGACAGACGTGACTTGACTCTGGACGGACAGACGAGACGTGACTTGACTCTGGATGGACAACGGCAATAACTTGACTTGGCTCATGAAGATCAGCTGTGACTTTACTTGACTCCGGAACGACAGCTCTGATTTGGCTTGACTCAGGAACAACAGCTGTAGCTTTACTTGACCTTGGGAACATGGCTGTAACTTGACTTGACACTGGAGGTACAATTGTGATACGACTTGACAGAGGAAATACAGCTGTAGCTTGACTTGACTTAGGAAGAACAGCTTTGACTTGCCTTGACACAGGAAATACAGCTTGAACTCAACTTGACCCTGGAAACACAGTTGTAGCTTGACTTGACACTGGAAACACAATGGTGACTCGACTTGACAGAGGAACAACTGCTTTGACGTTTCTTGATGCAGGAAATACTGCCTTGACTTGACTTGACACAGGAACGACAGCTGTAATTTGACTTGGCTTTGACTTGGACGAGAACACGGCTGCAACCGGCGACAAACGACTTGACTCGAAACTTGACGGCTCAGGAAACACAGCTGCAACTTGACTTGACTCAGAAACTTGACTTGACTCGGAAACTTGACTTGACTCAGGAAACATAGCTGCAACTTGACTTGACTCAGGAACCACTGCTGCAACTTGACTGGACTCTGGTATGGCAGCTGTGATGTGACAGAGCTCCGTTATCGCCGCCATTTTATAAACGGACTCCGCCGTCGCCGCCATTTTGTGAGCGCGCACCGGCGCGGCCGCCATCTTGTGCACGGACGCCGCTGTCGCCGCCCCTGCATGAGAGCGCTCCGGCACGGCTGCCATTTTGTGAACGGGGTCTGTTGTAGCCACCATTACACGGGCGGGTTACACGGGCGGGTTGCACGGCCGGCGTTACCGCGATGTCGCGCTGCTCCTCCGCGACACCCACAGTAAACGATGAGCCCACACACAACAGAGCGTAGTCCATAAAAGCCGCAAGTGATGAGCGCGGACCCTCGCGTCTCAACCTCCCCCTTAACGGCTGGTTTATGCCATCGCAGAAAATCTCAATGATTATACAGTCCGGGAGGGTAGAATGATTTGCAATTGCCAGAAATCTACAGATGTATTGTTCTAATGAACGCGGTCCTTGTTTTAATCTGAATAAAGTCCTTATTGTGTCCATACCTGTTGAATGCTGTCCGTGGTAAAAGCTGCTGGATCCTTGTTTGACCGTGTATTCTGTAACGTGGAGAGGGAGACGAGAGGCGAGGGGATCCATATGCACGCTTTTATTTGATGGACGAGGAAAAGACATGGTCAGACAGGCAGGGTCAGAACAATAACAAACAGGTACAATGGAGAGAGGCACAAGAGAAGTCCGTGGAACAGGCGTGGGTCGATCAACGGCGAACATATCCATAACGTGAAACAGAAGAATAATCCTTAAACGAGCGAGAGTCCAGAAAGGCAGGCGGCGGGACAGACAAAACGAGATGGCCAGGCGAGAATGCAAAACTCAGAAAACCAGGAACTCAGGATACAAGGAAACTAGGAACTTAAGATACAAGGGAACACAGGAAACTAGGAACTAGGAACCAGGAAACTTAGGAAACTAGGGAACAGTGCTAGCACTAGGTGAGCGCTAAACGCGACTGATTCAATACTCCACAATACACTCCACAATACATGGTGCTTAACGAGAGAAAGTCCGGGGCTTTTATAGGGTTGCTGATTGGCCACAGGTGTATGGCGCAATCAGCGTGGTGGATAGTGGGAGATGCAGTCCGGGGTGTAGTGCAACAGTCTGGGTGTGTGGGTAAGGTGAATGCGACATCTGGTGGTGAGCGGACAGCGGGACACCGACCAGATTCGTGACAACAACCTTCAGCGATGGCCCTGTTGCCCTGGTTGAATGGCAACATTGTGACAATGCAGTAACAACCTTAACGACACAATGTAGAACCAATAACCTTTTAGCCATGTTGTTACAACGTTGCTAAAAGGTTGCGTACGTTGTGGCAACATTCTGTGTTTGTTGGGTAGTCCAAATTGTGCAGGCACTGTGCTCATACCCAGTGTTCGAATTGAGGGGGGGGCTGGGGGGGTCCCGGACCCCATAACACCCATAAACAATATACTTGGGTGGTCCCCTATTTTTTCAATAAAATATAATACTTAAAACATAAAGCCAGTGCAAATTAAATGAAGAGATTCGATTCCTGTATTAAATTTAGACCTGCTTACGTTAAATCATATTTTATTTTTACGTGTTTTTACAGCGTGGCGCATTTTAACCAATCACACACAACTCTGTTGAGTTTACAATGCATTGGCCAATCAGAGGCATTCAGAACAGTCATTGCTGAAACCTGGAGTTTTGTTCAGATTGAACTCGCGAATTCGCTCATCATAAAGCAACAAAGTACAGATGTACGAACTATGTAAGTAATAAGTATTTATCATACAGTGTATGGACAGCTTCATTGATTATAAGAGGAGTGCTTAAACACATGCTAGACTGACTGCTCATTTAGAGTGCGTTCTTTTACTGCGTGATTCAGTCTATTAAAATGTATTTTCCCAAAATTCAGGATATGGGGGCAGAAAATGTATAGTTATATCATTTCATATAGTTAATCAATATCACACAAAAAGTGCCATAATCATAAATGGGATATTGATTTTATACAACAGTTCAATAAATTGTAAGTTAATATTAAGTGACTTACGTTTTAGACACCATATTGCCTATTTTTGCTCTATTTCGCCAACAAAGATCATTCCAAACACAGCCACTGTACTGTTTTGCGTCTCTAAACAACATGACCGTGTTTTGTTCCTGAATGAATCAACCGTTTAAATGATTCGGTTCAATCGCAATGACTCACTTATTAAAGGGGTCATTGGATGCCCATTTTCCACAAGTTGATATGATTCTTTAGGGTCTTAATGAAAAGTCTCTAATATACTTTGATTAAAAATTCTCAATGGTTTTGTAAAACAACACCCTTTTTACCTTGCCAAAATCAGCTCTGCAAAAATCATCTCATTCTAAGGGGTTGTTCCTTTAACTGCAAATGAGCTCTGCTCACCCCGCCCCTCTCTTCTCTGTGTGGAAAGACAGTGTTGTTTACACTAGCCGCATTTAGCCACGTTTAGCCGCTAAACTTCCTAACTACCACGTTATAAGGAAAGGCAATCGCAAAGATTCATAAAATAACGCTTATACTCACTTCTACTGTAAGTGAATCTGGATCATGAATGATTCACGGGAACATAGACGGATATATGTAGATCGGGAGGTGCATTCCCTTCACGAACAAAGGTAATCTACTGCATCTTCAGTGACTCAGATGTCGGGAGTAAATGACGACCACTATGTTCATTATTACATCCAGCAACACAACACCTCAATCGGAGATATTCTTGTCTAACTTACATCCCTGCTCTGGCATCAAAACATGGAAAGTTACTGGACTGTGACAGCTGGTCTGAGGTAAGACGCTCATGTCAATGAACTATTGTGGGAGCGGCATCTGTCGGTGTGACGAGAACGCTCGATTTGAAAAAGGGGATATTATTTTTACAGATTAATTAAAAACCACTGCATGGATTTTTATCATTAGATTTGTACATGCACTGCCAACACACATTAATGTTCAAACAGCATGAAAAAGTGAACTTAGCATCCGATGACCCCTTTAACTGTGACTTACTGACACCTACTGGCAGCTGTAATTCCACATTTAAAGTATCGCTTCGTTTTTTAAAGTGCTCCTATAATGCCATTTTAAAGGTTGCTAATATTGTTTTAATAAAACAGGTTTACATGTATGCAAGGTCAAAAAACACTTTAGTTTTCTCCAAAAATAGATTTAATTTTACCCCATTTCTAAATGATTCGTAAACGACTCGTGCGAAGCAGTTCGAAGAAGCAGTCTCTCTAAACCCCTCCTTTCCGTGAGCCCTCACTGCTGTGATTGGTCAGATGGCGCACGTGATTGGTCTACCGCGTACCGTACCGTTTACCATACCAATTCGAGCTGGAGTCTGACGATGAAACGGCTGAAGTGCCTGATCGACAAGTTAGCACGGTCTACTGTGGAAAGTGCTTGCAATTTGCTCATGTAAGCGAACCGGGCACACTTCTGTGCTGTAAACTTCAACACTGTATAATGCATTAAAGCGCTGCGTTGGCCGCTGGGTTTAGTGCAGCCCTTCAGAGCGCAGCGGCAAAAGTTCATTTTAACAACACATTTGAACTCTGTCCGCGGCGTGCGCGCTCCGCTGCGCGTGCGCTTTGGTCGAGGCAGAAACAAGCCGTCCTCGTGCCGCGGAAGCAATTGAAACGAATGGGTTTCATAGCGCAATGCTTTCCGCATTCGGTGTGAAAGCCGCTTTGTGCGCCATCCTTTATCATTACTCCAACTAATGAGACAGACAGACCCCAGCAAACATGCCCGTGCGGGCCCGCTGTGGGTTTACTGTGGGACAGTGCGGGCAGAGCAAGCCCACACTAAACCCGCTGTGGGACCCCTATGGGCTAGCCCATGTGGGCCCATAGTGGGCTTGCCCGTTTGGGCCCCCATGATAGTTTTCTGTGGGCAAGCCCACAGTGGGCTTACCCACACTAAACCCACCATGGGCCCCCTGTGGGCTAGCCCATGCGGGCCCACAGTGGGTTTGCCCTTTTGGGCCCTCATGATGGTTTTCTGTGGACAAGCCCACAGTGGGCTTGCCCACACTAAACCCGCTCTGGGCCCCCTGTGGGTTAGCCCATGTGGGGCCCATACCAGTTTGCTCAATTGGGGCCCCATGTGGTTTTTCTGTGGGCAGTCTTGATAACAGCAAAAGACAGCTAAAACTAAACTTTTTAAAAATGTTTTATGATTGGATTCTAATCAAAATTGTTGTTTTTTTAAATTATTGTTATATCTACATGCAAATGTTACAATTAAAATTGCATTTCTGTGACAATGGCAGTAAAATGTAAACAATAAGTTGTCCATAACAAAAATTGAATACAGTTGTACTCATGAATTTACATACCCCTTGCAGAACATACTAAATGTTAATAATTTTAACAAAATAAGAGGGATTATGAAAACATATTTTATTTAGTACTGTCCTGAATAAACTATTTAACATGACAGATGTTTATATATACTCCACAAGACAAAATAATAACTGAAATTATATAAATGACCCCATTCAAAAGTTTACATACCCTTTAATCTTAATATTGTGTTTCGATTCCTGGATGATCCACGACTGTTTTTATTTTTTGTGATAGTTGTTCATGAGTCCCTTGTTTGTCCCTTGATTATCACTGTCATATGTAATCAGCCATCTGGAATACTAATTTAACAATTATGAAAATATGTAATGAAAGTAAAAGTAAAAAAAAATACATATATATATATATATATATATATATATAGCCCAGGAAATAATATTAAGGTAGCATATTCATGTATAATGATTTCTCCTGGCTGTTTCATAATTGGTAACCTGTGTAATGCTTAACTTATTTTTATTAATTTTTTCTTACTTTTACATTCGCAGATATTATTTTACATAGTGTTATTTATTTATTTGTTTGTTTGTTTGTTTTATACCATTAATATAATGTTTGTCTTATTTCTCTTTTGAGTACTGATTTCAATCTACTCCAGCCCCAACCATGTACATCTGAACCAGCTGATCAGGGTCTTCAGGATTACCACAGACTTCCAAGCAGGCGTGTGGACCGGTTGGAGCTGAACTCTGTCGGATGTTGGTCCTTCAGGACACCACTGCTGTAAGTGAGTCAGGTAGTCAAAACCTTAATACTTTTTCCCCCGGTTTCACAGACAAGGCTTAAGCCTAGTCCTAGAGTAAAATGTAAATCCAAGCTGTTTCAGCTCAAAGAAACTTGCACTGACTGATCTTAAAATTAGGGATGCACCGATACCGATACTGGTATCGGTATCGGGCCGATACTGAGCTCCTGTACTCGTACTCGTTAAAATGCCCCGATACCAAACGCCGATACCACATCATGTGACAAGTGCGTATGCAGGCAAAGAAACACCGACAGCAAAACAACAGACAGCAGAATGGAGTCATTAGAGATTAAGGATGTCTACGAAGTATATGTATGCAAGTAATATAATGTTAAATTAAGTTTTAAGTATTAAGCTTGTATAACTGGTGGGCGTCAGCTGATAGGCAAAGCACGCAGATTGGATTGAGCGCGCGGCGGCCAAGATGTGCGGGCTTGTCGAGTTAATATCCCGCCTTGACATCACTGGAAAGTTTGTAGTTCGGTAAAATATGTCAAAAACAATTGAAGTAAATCGATGCACAAGTTATTTAACGGTATAGAGAGAGAGGGAGTGAGAGAGAGCGCGAGACAGAGAAAGAGAGAGAGCGCGCGCTGTTGCGTGATCTTCATTGATGTTCGCATATTTAGCACACGCATCTTTTGGATTAAAACAAATTCGTAAATATAAAAACAATATATAGGGGCATTCGCTATAAACATCATTTGTTTTCAATCTTAAGCATACACGACTGTCGAAAGTGAAACTATAGCAGCCTGTGTGAAATGCGATAGGCAGTACTGTACTTGCGCATGTTTTGCTTGCTTCACGAGTGTTTCTCCATTATTTGAGTCGCTTTTGATTATAGCCCAAATAGCAGCATATTTCAGATGAAAATACGCTACTTATATTTCTGAAAATATCAGAGTTAGGAGAATTATAGGTGGTTCACGTGATTACAGTACTGAGCCGCTGCAATGGAGCAGTTTAATGCTGTTAAATTGAAGATGATGTACCATAGAGCAAGAAAAAAAAACAGTGAAAGTAACAAAACACATTTTAATGGGCATAATTAAGTGTAAAAATAAAAATAACTACGGGATATACAGTCAACCCAAAAATTATTCAGACAGCAGATATACACCATCTTTTGATCATTTTTGTTGTATATATATATTTTTTTTACTAGTGGGTGCAGGACACAGTTTATGATAATGTGATCTAAATAAATTTTGGTTCGACTGTATCTATTTGATAAATTAAGTTGACCAACTAACATTATACATATTCTTCTAGTTTCTGTACCCCATATTTTACAAATCTACCGGTAAATTTTAAAATATCGGTATCGGTACTCGGAATCGGCAAGTACCAAAAATAAAAGTATCGGTATCGGGCGAGTACTGGAAAAAGTGGTATCGGTGCATCCCTACTTAAAATATATCAGTGCCTTTGTTTTCCTTCAAGATGGACACCAGTAGTGTTTGTAACATTTGTAATGTTTAAACATTTGTAAAAAGTTACTTAAATGTCCTAATTGAACTATGGCCTAATCCTGACTTAGTCTAAGCCCTGTCTGTGAAACCAGGCCTTTAAGTTGTATTGTTATATTTCACTAATATTTTTTTCTCTCTCTCTCTCTTTTTCTCCCTTTGGTTTGTCAACTTCAGCCAAACAAAGAGCCACCAGGTCACTGCATCTTTTGTAATGTAAGTGCATTTAAGTTTATTTAAAGCTGCACATTCATGCATCAAGTTAAAGTCATTAGTAATTATTTACAGTGCACCTTCCTCCAAAAATTAAAGTTCTGTCATCATTTACTCACTCTGTTGTTGTTTAAAAAAAAAAAAAAGATTTAGAAGAACATTTCAACTATTTTTGTCATTGTTCATGCCATTGACTTTCGTAGTATTGACAAAAAACACTGAGACAATGTTGTATTATTTAGGTTTTATATATATATATGTATATACACACATTTTAATTGTTCTTTTCTTTCTCACTTAGATGATGGAACAAAAAGCAGGCTGGCCACAGCATCTGAAATGGAAACATCTATTAAAATGCCTCCGCAGTATAAGACTTGGGATGGTGGAAGGAGCAGAAGAACAGCGATCAGGCAGAGTTCTACTGTTGCCCCTTAGGGAACTGATTTATGATCTACTTAACGTTCTGATTTAGTAATAATTGATCATTGCTCTGTCCTATAAAATTATTTAATACATTCCACTGTTTAATAGTTTGGGGTCAGTATTTTATTATTAATTTTTTTTAAAATCTAAGAAATACATTTTTACGTTTGAAATGTTTAAGAAATTATTTTTATTCAGCAAGGATGCGTTAAGTTGATAAAAACTTTTACATTGTTGCACAAAAATCCTATTTCAAATAAATGCTGCTCTTTTAAAAGCATTATTTAAAGGATCCTGAAAAAATATATTATGGTTTCCTCAAAAATATAAAGCAGCACAACATTTTTCATGACTGTTGATGATAAGAAATGTAGTGTTGTTAAGCATAAGAGAGTTCTTTCAAAAACACTGACAAATCTTACCGACCCTAAACTTTTAAACAGTAGTATTTTCTGCTTTTTTTGTATTTTTTTACGTGGCTGTGAATAAATGAAAGTATTTGAAATTTATGACTCTTAATTTATTGCTTCTACTTTCAGCGTGCAGTTATTCTGCATATGCATTAATAGTAATGTTGTGGCATTTTGCAGGTACAAAGTAAAAGCAAACTAATTTTGTTATTTGTTAAGGCCATAATGGCCATTCACAGGTGCCCACACCCAGCCCACAGCATCCCTACACTATCCCCACAGTGCCCACACCCCGCCCACAGCATCCCCACACTATCCCTACAGTGCCCCACACCCAGCCCACAGCATCCCCACCTCCCACAGTGCCCACCCAGCCCACAGCATCCCCACACTATCCCCACAGTGCCCACACCCAGCCCACAGCATGCCCACACTTTATGGGCCCACAATCGGCCCAATTGGGGGCCCACTCTGCTTTGTGTGGGCCAGCCCACACTTAACCCACACTTTTGGGCTGTCCCACTCGGGCCCCACACGGGCCCCATAGTGTGGGGCCCACACGTGCCCCGCATTTCACGCCGGTATTGGGGCCCACAGCGGGCTGCCCACGCGGGTTAGATTTTTTGCCCACAGTGGGCCCACGCGGGCCCCAAACGGGCATGTTTGCTGTCAAGCTGCATCAATCACAAATTTTCAGACTACAGTGGGTCCACAGCCGAACAACAGAACTACAGAAGCGTGATTTAGCCGGTTAGCAAGACATTCAGTGTTGTTACACAACATAACATACACAACTACCTATTTTAAACTATTGCTAGAAAATGCAATCTTTGTAGATTCATCTTTTGGAAGTGAATATAAATTTTACTCACAGCGTAGGATACAGCGTCTTCTGTATAGTGTACGTGTAAATTTCCATGTGAAGTAAACCACAGAAATTTTACTGTTTGTGGGCGGGCAAGTTGTTCGCGACGTAGGACGTGGGCGGACATTATGCAAATGTATTACTTCGTGACGTATGGCCGTAACAGAAAAAGATTCGAATTCCTGACCACTCCTTCAGGCAAATGTGAGCCGACTCTTTTTTTGATAGACAATAACTTTATTTATCGTGCACTGTCGACTTCACAACTTTGCAGATTATTACTTTGCTGTTTATGTTCACATACAGCTACTCACTGCATCAAAGACCATATTTGAAAAGGCATAATAGCAGCACTTTAAATATCAGCAAATATCATAATTGTAAATATCGGCATTCAACGTTTTATGATTAAAATATTAAAACATTTTTCATGCATTTATAACTGCATGTTAAATGCATTCATCCCCTGCATTAAACAGTGGGTAAATACATCTAAATGCCAATTCAGGGGTTAGGGCTCGTTATGATGAGGGGGCGCCAACGAGCGCACATACTGGCACTATATTTTAGCAACGTTGAGATGCAGAAAATTACATTATATTGTTACTGTTAATGAACCTAGTTTCTATCTCAAAGCAGAACAGCTAAAAAAATGGTCTTAGGTTACAAGTGCGAGAAGCCGCAATTTTTTTTAGCATCTGCAGATGGAAGCGATTGAAGGACGATTTTCGTTAAGTAAAGATTAAAAATGTAAAGTCATCATTCATTATGTGTGTCCGGGAGAATTTGAGATTTCATGGAATGCGGAAAAAGTCAGAAAAGAGCTTTTATTGGAAAATACGCTGACGCGGTTTTCGGAAGAGATACCTTTAATACAACGTAAGTAAGTTTCTTATGTCATATTTACAAAACATTTAGTTGTTAATAGAGTGTTATTAACAGATTAACGTAGTTTCCTAAAGAAAACGGTGTCGTGTAATGAAGACTAGCCTAATTAGTTTGAGGCTGATAAAGTTTTAATTGTTAAAAGTAATGTTTTGCATGTAATATATCAGACTTGTTGAGCTTTGAGTCTTCATTGTGCCCAAGCCGGGAGTTAACGGCACAGAAGACTGCGTATGTGAGGAGGCAATCGTCTCAGTTTCTTCAGAAGAGAGGGGAAGACGGTATAAGGCAAGTAAAGGTCATAATTCCCTATTTATCATAATTCATGGTCATAATTCCCTATTTTGTCTCCTGCCTGTTTACTTAACATTTTGATGCAACATAGTATGATGTTTTTTTGACTTTTAGTAAAATAATGTTTTTTTTTGTTTTTTTGTTTTTTTAGAAAATACATGTTTCTGTTGTCTCCTGCCTGTTTACTTCACATTTGATGCAACAACAGTACGATTACTTGTTCACATTTTATTTAAACCACTGATGTCCATTTTTTGCAGAACTGAAACAAACTTTGAGGTTAAAACCACAGAAGCCTACTTGTGTGAGGAGGCAATTTTCTCAGCTTCTTTAGAAAAGAGAGAAACACGATTTAGGGCAAGTAAAGGTAATAATTTAATGTTATCTTTATTTTTTTTATTTTTATTTTTATTTATTTATTTTTTTGTCTAAGATTAAAAATGTGTTATGTAGATGTTCAAAGCCAGAGACGGGATAGATTCATTCTTTTTGACTGATATGAGTTACTTGTAGAAAATAAATGTTTCCATTGTCTTCTGCCTGTTTACTTAACATTTTGATGCAACAATAGTATGAGGACTTATTCACATTTTAATTAAATCATTGATGTCCGTGTTTTTCCATTGCAGAACTCAAACCAACTTTGGAGTTAACAACACAGAAGCCTGTGTGAGAGGAGGCAATCTTCTCAGCTTCTTCAGAAGAGAGGGAAAGACAGTATAAGGCAAGTAAAGGTCATAATTGAATATTATAATTTTTTTTGACTATTAGTAAAAGAATGTTTGCCTTTTTGTAGATGTTGTAAGCCAGGAGAGCTTCATTCTTTCAGGATTAATGTGAGTTATTTTTAGAAAATACATGTTTCTGTTGTCTCCTGCCTGTTTACTTCACATTTTGATGCAACAGTAGTATGATGATTTGTTCACATTTTAAACCATTGATGTTGGTGTTTTTCATTGCAGAACTCAAACCAACTTAACCACACAGAAGCCTACTTGTGTGAGGAGGCGATCTTCTCAGTTTCTTCATAAGAGAGGAAAAGACAGTTTAAGGCAACTAAAGGTCATAATGTCATGTCACCAGTTTTTTTTTTTTCGTCTAAGAGTAAAAAAAGCTTTAGACATTATGTAGAAAGCCAGAGAAACAGGTGATCGCTTGATTATTTTGAGATTGATGCAAGTTATTTGTAGAAAATAAATGCTTCTATTGTCTCCTGCCTGTTTACTTAACATTTTGATGCAACAACAGTATGATGACTTGTTCACATTTTAATTAAATCACTGATGTCTGTGTTTTTCATTGCAGAAACCAACTTTGGAGTTAACAACACAGAAGCCTGCTTATGTGAGGAGGTGATCTTCTCAGCTTCTTCATAAGAGAGGGAAAGATGGTTTAAGTGTAAAATAATGTTTTATGTAGATGTTAAAAGGCCAGAGACATAAGAGAGTCTGCTATTTTAGTATTCTAGAGCTCTGTGGTAGACAAAGACAATAAACGACCACACAATATGGTTGAAATTATAAAACAGTCTAGTTACCTATCCTTACAGAACTGGTTGCACCTCTGTTTGAAAATGGTTACATTTTAACTAAATGTTTTATTTTTTAAAGGTTTTTTTTTTTTTAGGCCACTGATGAAGAACAGGTGGTTACTGGGATGAATGTTGGACAAAGAGGAGAAATGATCTTTTTCTCAGACTGATGCAACAGTGGTTGCCACCCTGGATAATGTAAAAGATGTTGCATGCCTTTGTTGAGCTTTTCATGGCTACATCAATTATCTTAAAGAGATATTGAAAATTGGCAGTGATGCATGTTCTGTATGTGTTCATGGACTATGAAACAAACAGTAAGTGTATAGTCTGTAAAAACAAAATGTCAAATGCTTTGTTTAGTAAAAATGGAGTTCGCACTCATTTATACATATGCTCACAATACTTTACACATTTGCTTGTGTTAAATGTTATAATATGAGTGTTAATGTTGTAGTTTATTAGTGTATTGTCTTGCCAGAATAATTTGTGTAAAAAAAGAAAAAAAAAAAAAACTAATTGTACAATTATTGTAAAATAGTGTTTTTGTATATTAGTTTTATACAATATACAAAATGTAAATTGTAAGATTTGGTCTTAAACGTTATAGTCAGCAAATGTGCCAGTGCTTGATTTATAAACCCTGTACCTGCTAATGCCATACTTTTTCTGCATTTCTTTCACATGCATGTTACTTTTGAATATTTTCTCTTGTTGTAGTTTTTAATAAATATTTATCTTTTGACAGTCATTCTGTGTGTGTTAAAGTGATTTTAAAATTAAGAAGATTTGTAGATTTAATGCCTAGCTCAATTTGGGTTCATTTTAGCCTAGGAGTGTAGTAATTTTTAACCATAAAAAAGCAACCCAGTATGCTGGGTCAAATAATTCAACCCAACTCGCTGGGTCAAAATTGGGTTGTTTTTAACCCAGCGTTTTTAGAGTGTAATTTTTGGTAACATACTGTGAAACATCTGGTGTAAAGAATCAAACTGAATTGGTTTAAACATTGAGAATTGTTTACTGAAAGCATCAAGAGTGTGGTTTTCAAATGTCATTGTTAAAAAAAAAACTTTATTTTTTCATTTATTTGCTTGCTTTCAATATACAGTATAGTGTTAGATCAAGCCCCCATGCCTAGACAATTAAGATCTAGCCCCGGATGCCAGATCCCATCAGAAAATATCAGTTTTGTCTTGTAACAGAAGAACTCGTCAGCAAAGTAGTCTAATACCCAAACCCTGTTAGCAGGAGATCTTTTCTATTACCCAAAATACTATTAACAGTCTTCTATCAGCCAAGTTGTTGACTAAGGAAAAAAACAGTGAAAGTGAAAAGCAGAAGCAGAAGACAAAGTGATGATGATAAAAAGGAGTGTAATAAAAAGGAGTTTATTGAATACTCTTAGTTACATATATTTCAGTGCTCAGAAAATATATAAGAAAGAAAGTAAAACACCACAAATATTTGCTTTCATGAAGCAAAACACACAGTTTGCATTTGAGAATCCTCTGATCCTTCAGGCTCATCTGTGTATATAGGCCTACATACTGAGTGAAAATTAAGCTAAGATAGTTAGCATAATTAGATGCTACACATTCTATCATAACATGAATTAAACTCATTACAAATCAAATTATACACTAAAAATAAAATTCAGAATTTTT
>VONZ01002569.1:0-45591 GCA_012976165.1 Labeo catla
ATATACCCAAAAGCCTATAAAACCTAAACAAAAACTCAAAACTTTACAAAAGTTGGTGAAAACATGTGTCAGATGACTCTTAAGAAGCATGTAAAATTTCATGGAGATTGGACCATAGGTGGCGCTATGACAGTTAAAAAGGCTTCAACAACACGAAATTTCAAAATTAAATTGCCTTAAATTGCTGTAACATGCTCATATAATCACAGAAACACTGAAACTTCATACCATATGATAGATCTCCTCATGCTGAGCAACTTTGCCTCAAGAACCACTGCTGTCAATCAAGTCGTTTATTACATATTCACAAATATGTGAAAAACCCACTTTTGCGAACTAGTCTTAGGTTATTCACTCGATCTCGATCAAACCACTGCAGCA
Organism: Labeo catla; assembly: GCA_012976165.1. Classification (NCBI taxonomy): domain Eukaryota; kingdom Metazoa; phylum Chordata; class Actinopteri; order Cypriniformes; family Cyprinidae; genus Labeo; species Labeo catla. Next base: position 382 of record VONZ01002569.1, read on the forward strand.
CAGTTCTCCAGACTCCCTAGATCAATAATTAGCAAAAAAAAGTTAAACTTTTGACTCACGGGCACAAAGGGGCGCCAAAACGTTCAAAAGAGGCGGGGCCACTTTCACTAAAAAGGCTATAACTTTGGAACAGAATGACATATCATCATCAAACTCAGAACACATATGTAAAAGCTCAGCCTTTGGTCAAATTCAAAAAATTGCGGAGCTTGACCACTTGGTGGCGCTATAATACAGAAAAAACATAAAAATGGCTATAACTTCACAACCATCAGTCCAATCAACCTGGAAATTGGTATGCAGTGTCTCTGTCCAATGTGCCATAAGGGTCTATGAGGACATTGGCGTATCTCAAAAAACATGGCCGCCATTGGCCAATGAAGTTTGAGCACCTATTAGACAAGGTTAACCGAGGTCGATCGGAACGCAACTCACTGGGCATGTTCGACTCATGGCCCTAAAGGTCTGTAAGAATTTTGAAACAAATCGGCCACTAGTTGGCGCTAACGAGTTTTATGGCTCTGTAATCACGTGGTGTTTCACACATCCACACAATATACATATCATTTGATAGATCTCCTCATGATGAACAACTTTGCCTCAAGAACCATTGATGTCAATCAAACCGTTCATTAATTATTCACAAATATGTCAAAAACCTACTTTTGCGAACTAGTCCTAGGTTTTTTGCTCAATCTCGATCAAACTACTGCAGTAATATTCTCTGGACTCTCTAGATCAATAATTATCAAAAAAATGTTGAATTTTGTCCTTCGGTTAGCTGTAATGGGGCCATTTACAATAGGGGCGGGGCCACATATACCCAAAAGCTTATAAAACCAAAACAAAAACTCAAAACATTACGAAAATTGGTGAGAACATATGTCAGATGATTCTTAACAAGCATGCAAAGTTTCATGCAGATCAGACTATAGGTGGCGCAATAACAGTTAAAAAGGCTTTAAAAACAAGATTTCTATGGTAAATGGCCTCAAATTGTTAAAAAATGCTCATCTATTCACACAAACACTAGATCTTACACTTCTATCTGTATGATATATCACCTTATTCTGAACAAATTTGCATACCACCTCAAAGGCCTTAAATGCTCGAACCCCGATAATTGCTGCTTGCAGCTATATTTTATTATTATTATTATTATTATTCTTCCCTAGAACTGATCGTGCAGCCCAAACCGTAAGGCCTAGAGAGCTGAAACTTGGTCAGAAGGTAGTAGTCCTCCTCGCTACTCAGGCGCAAAGAACCGCCCCAATCGGCCTAAAGGTGGCGCTACAGCGCAAAAAACTACCTTTTTTTACATTTTTGGCCCTAGCTCGTACATTTTTTGTCGTAGACTCAAAAACTTTACATCGTTGCGATCCTTGGGTCAATACGCACAAAAGTGCACTGGCGCAGATTTTTCGTACGAAGCCCGGTTTTTCCGCAAAATGGCCGAATGTCCTAAACCTACTTTTGCGAACTAGTCCTAGGTTTTTCGCCCGATCGGAACCAAACCAGTGCAGAAATGTTCTCTGGACACTGAATATCAATAATTATCAAAAAAAAGTTGAAATTTTGACTCATCGTTGCGACGGGGCCCCAAAAAGTTTGTCAGGTGGAGGACCATTTTTACTAAAATGGCTATAACTCAGGAACCAAATGGCATATCGTTACGAAACTTGACACACTTATGTACAAGCTCAATCTTTGGTCAAATAAAAAAAATTGCACAGCTCTGCCACTTGGTGGCGCTATAAGCCTGAAAAAACATAAAATGACTATAACTATGCAATAGTTAGTCCGATCGACTTGAAAATTGGTATGCAGTGTGTCTGTACAATGTGCCATAAGGGTCTATGAGGACATTGGCGTATCTCAAAAAACATGGCCGCCATCGGCCAATGAAGTTTGAGCACCCATTAGACAAGGTTAACGAAGGTCAATCGGAACGAAACTCACTGGGCATATTCGACTCATGGTCCTAAAGGTCTGTAAGAATTTTGAAAGAAATCGGCCACTAGTTGGTGCTAACGAGTTTTTTGCCTCTGTAACGTGCCTCACTCACGTGGTGTTTCACACATCCACACAATATGCATATCATTTGATAGATCTCCACATGCTGAGCAACTTTGCCTCAAGAACCATTGCTGTCAATCAAATCATTCAATAATTATTCACAAATATGTGAAAAACCTACTTTTGCGAACTAGTCCTAGGTTTTTCGCTCAACCTCGATCAAACCACTGCAGCGCAGTTCTCCAGACTCTCTAGATCAATAATTATCAAAAAAATGTGGAATTTTGTCCTTTGGGTAGCTATAACGGGGTCATTTAGAAAAGGGGCGTGGCCACATATACCCAAAAGCCTATCAAACCTAAACAAAACCTCAAAACTTTACAAAAGTTGGAGAAAACATGTGTCAGATGACTCTTAACAAGCATGTAAAATTTCATGGAGATGGGACCATAGGTGGCGCTATGACAGTTAAAAAGGCTTCCACAACACGAAATTTCAAAAGTAAATTGCCTTAAATTGCTATAACATGCTCATATAATCACAGAAACACTAGAACTTCATACCATATGATAGATCTGCTCATGCTGAGCAACTTTGCCTCAAGAACCATTGCTGTCAATCAAGTCGTTTATTACATATTCACAAATATGTGAAAAACCCACTTTTGCTAACTAGTCCTAGGTTATTCACTCGATCTCGATCAAACCACTGCAGCACAGTTCTCCAGGCTCCCTAGATCAATAATTATGAAAAAAAAGTTAAACTTTTGACTCACAGTCGCAAAGGGGCGCCAAAACGTTCAAAAGAGGCGGGGCCACTTTTAGTAAAAAGGCTATAACTTCGGAACAGAATGACATATCATCACCAAACTCAGAACACTTATGTAAAAGCTCAGCCTTTGGTCAAATCCAAAAAATTGCGGAGCTTGACCACTTGGGGGCGCTATAATAGAGAAAAAATATAAAAATGGCTATAACGTCGCCACCGTCAGTCCAATCAACCTGAAAAATGGTATGCAGTGTCTCTGTCCAATGTGCCATAAGGGTCTATGAGAACATTGGCGTATCTCAAAAAACATGGCAGCCATCGACCTATGAATTTTGAGCACCTATTAGACAAGGTTAACTGAGGCCGATCGGAACAAAACTCACTGGGCATGTTCGACTCATGGTCCTAAAGGTCTGTAAGAACTTTAAAAGAAATCGGCCACTAGTTGTCGCTAACGAATTTCTTGCCTCTGTAATCACGTGGTGTTTCCCACATCCACACAATATGCATATCACTTGATAGATCTCCTCATGATGAACAACTTTGCCTCAAGAACCATTGCTGTCAATCAAACCGTTCATTAATTATTCACAAATATGTGAAAAACCTACTTTTGCGAACTAGTCCTAGGTTTTTCACTCAATCTCGATCAAACCACTGCAGTAATGTTCTCTGGACTCTCTAGATCAATAATTATCAAAAACATGTTGAATTTTGTCCTTTGGTTAGCTATAACGGGGTCATTTACAAAAGGGGAGTGGCCACATATATCCAAAAGCCTATAAAACCTAAACAAAAACTCAAAACGTTATGAAAATTGGAGCAATCATGTGTCAGATGATTCTTAACAAGCATGCAAAGTTTCATGGAGATCGGAGCATAGGTGGCGCTATAACAGTTAAAAAGGCTTTAAAAACAAGATTTCTATGGTAAATGGCCTCAAATTGTTAAAAATGCTCATCTATTCACACAAACACTAGATCTTACACTTCTGTCTGTATGATATATCACCTCATTCTGAACAAATTTGCATACCACCTCAAAGGCCTTAAATGCTCGAACCCCGGTAATTGCTGCTTGCAGCTATATTTTTTATTATTATTATTCTTCCCTAAAACTGATCGTGCAGCCCAAACCGTAAGGCCTAGAGAGCTGAAACTTGGTCAGAAGGTAGTAGTCCCCCTCGCTACTCAGGCGCAAAGAACCGACCCAATCGGCCTAACGGGGGCGCTACAGCGCAAAAAACTAAATTTTTTCACATTTTTGGCCGTAGCTCGTACATTTTTTGTCGTAGACTCAAAAACTTTACATCGTTGCAATCCTTGGGTCAATGTGCACAAAAGTGCACTGGCGCAGATTTTTCGTACGAAGCCCGGTTTTTCCGCAAAATGGCATTATGTCCGAAACCTACTTTTACGAACTAGTCCTAGGTTTTTCGATGGATCGGAACCAAACCACTGCTGAAATATTCTCTGGACAGTGAATATCAATAATTATCAAAAAAAAGTTGAAATTTTGACTCACGGTCGAATAGGAATGCCAAAACGTTCTATGCTAACGTTAGCAAATTCTTACATTTGGCTATAACTTTTGAATGAAATGAGATATCTGCACCAAACTCGGTACACATGTGTTTAAGCTCAATCTTTGGTCAAATAACAAAAATTGCACAGCTCTGCCACTTGGGGGCGCTATAAAGTGGAAAAAACATAAAAATGACTATAACTATGCAATCGTTTGTCCGATCGACCTGAAAATTGGTATGCAGTGTCTCTGTCCAATGTGCCATAAGGGTCTATGAGGACATTGGCGTATCTCAAAAAACATGGCCGCCATCGGCCAATGAAGTTTGAGCACCCATTAGACAAGGTTAACAGAGGCCAATCGGAACGAAACTCACTGGGCATATTCGACTCATGGCCGTAAAGGTCTGTAAGAATTTTGAAACAAATCGGCCACTAGTTGGCGCTAACAAGTTTTTTGCCACTGTAACGTGCCTCACTCACGTGGTGTTTCACACATCCACACAATATGCATATCATTTGATAGATCTCCTCATGATGAACAACTTTGCCTCAAGAACCATTGCTGTCAATCAAACCGTTCATTAATTATTCACAAATATGTGAAAAACCTACTTTTGTGAACTAGTCCTAGGTTTTTCACTCAATCTCGATCAAACCACTGCAGCACAGTTCTCCAGACTCTCTAGATCAATAATTATCAAAAAAATGTGGAATTTTGTCCTTTGGGTAGCTATAACGGGGTCATTTAGAAAAAGGGCGTGGCCACATATACCCAAAAGCCAATAAAACCTAAACAAAAACTCAAAACTTTACAAAAGTTGGAGAAAACATGTGTCAGATGACTCTTAAGAAGCATGTACAATTTCATCGAGATCGGACCATAGGTGGCGCTATGACAGTTAAAAAGGTTTCAACAACACGAAATTTCAAAAGTAAATTGCCTTAAATTGCTATAACATGCTCATATAATCACAGAAACACTAGAACTTCATAGCATATGATAGATCTCCTCATGCTGAGCAACTTTGCCTCAAGAACCTTTGCTGTCAATCAAGTCGTTTATTACATATTCACAAATATGTGAAAAACCTACTTTTGCGAACTAGTCCTAGGTTATTCACTCGATCTCGATCAAACCACTGCAGCACAGTTCTCCAGACTCCCTAGATCAATAATTATCAAAAAAATGTTGAATTTTGTCCTTTGGTTAGCTATAATGGGGTCATTTACAAAAGGGGCGTGGCCACATATACCCAAAAGCCTATACAATCTAAACAAAAACTCAAAACTTTACAAAAGTTGGTGAAAACATGTGTCAGATGACTCTTAAGAAGCATGTAAAATTTCATGGAGATCGGACCATAGGTGGCGCTATGACAGTTAAAAAGGCTTCAAAAACATGAAAATTTCAAAAGTAAATTGCCTTAAATTGCTATAACATGCTCATATAATCACAGAAACACTAGAACTTCATACCATATGATAGATCTCCTCATGCTGAGCAACTTTGCCTCAAGAACCATTGCTGTCAATCAAGTCGTTTATTACATTTTCACAAATATGTGAAAAACACACTTTTGCGAACTAGTCCTAGGTTATTCACTCAATCTCGATCAAACCACTGCAGCACAGTTCTCCAGACTCCCTAGATCAATAATTATCAAAAAAAAATTAAACTTTTGACTCACAGTCGCAAAGGGGCGCCAAAACGTTCAAAAGAGGCGGGGCCACTTTTAGTAAAATGGCTATAACTTTGGAACAGAATGACATATCATCACCAAACTCAGAACAAATATGTAAAATCTCAGCCTTTGGTCAAATCCAAAAAATTGCGGAGCTTGACCACTTAGTGGCACTATAATAGAGAAAAAACATAAAAATGGCTATAACTTCGCAACCGTCAGTCCAATCAACCTGAAAATTGGTATGCAGTGTCTCTGTCCAATGTGCCATAAGGGTCTATGAGAACATTTGCGTATCTCAAAAAACATGGCCGCCATCGACCAACGAAGTTTTAGCACCTATTAGACAAGGTTAACGGAAGCCGATCGGAACGAAACTCACTGGGCATGTTCGACTCATGGCCCTAAAGGTCTGTAAGAATTTTGAAGGAAATCGCCCACTAGTTGGCGCTAACGAGTTTTATGGCTCTGTAATCATGTGGTGTTTCACAAATCCACACAATATGCATATAATTTGATAGATCTCCTCATGATGAACAACTTTGCCTCAAGACCCATTGCTGTCAATCAAATCGTTCATTAATTATTTACAATTATGTGAAAAATCTACTTTTGCGAACTAGTCCTAGGTTTTTTACTCAATCTTGATCAGACTACTGCAGCACAATTCTCTGGACTCTCTAGATCAATAATTATCAAAAAAATGTGAAATTTTGTCATTTGGTTAGCCATAACGGGGTCCTTTAGAAAAGGGACTTGGCCACATATACCCAAAAGCCTATCAAACCTAAACAAAAACTCAAAACTTTACGAAACGTGGTGAGAAAATGTGACAGATGACTCTTAATAAGCATGCAAAGTTTCGTCAAGATCGGACCATAGGTGGCGCTATAACAGTTAAAAAGGCTTCAAAAACACAAGCTGTGTATAGTAAATGGCAAATGACAAACTGTTCATTGCTTAAGTCTTTTAAAAACATATATTCATTTAAACAAAATAAAAAAAAACATTCAATAAAGGAGACAGTGTCTCACTTCATTAAGACTTGTTTGACTATTGAAATCTCCTGAATGAATGATTCAATGACATACTTTTTTTTTAAACGGGCAGTTGTCGCCACCTCCTGGCGGAAGAGGATAAGCGTTACAATAGATACACGTGTTAAAATACTTTCGTTTTTTATCGCTACTGTAGACAATAAGTGTTTATACCCAAACTATAAACTTTTATCCCAGTACTTCTATTATTTAAATATCTGTAACACCGAAATAATGATTATAATGTGGTTGAAAAGACTGTTTGTGTTGCTCTTTCTGCGTTCACATTTACTCCGACCTTCTGATTCATTAATATGAGCAGCGACAAAACCTGCTTCTCACGCTCCACTGACACTGGCGATGTGAAACAGTCCTAATAGACATAGATAACTCATTGTCATTTAGGAATAAGATCGCGTGGGTGTTTGAATCGACACCTCAATATTTTAAGGATTAATAGTGCAGCTCTAATGTAAACATGGCAAAATGTTGTGGGAGGATACTGTCACGAGATCTCGTGAAATCCGACTGGTCTCGTCACATCCCTACCATTTAGATAGCCACTTAATAATAAGATCATGATCTACTGTACCCGAGTCTATAAAACCTAAAAGAAAAGAAAATTTCACAAACCTAAGTCAAATCATCATCATATGATTCTGAAAAAAGCCTGCATTTTAAAGACACCAGGCAAAAAAGGCAATGTAACAATTATAAAGCTTAAAAACTATGCATCGCTCTTTAAAATGTCATGAAAGTACAACTATAACCACTAGATGGCAGTAGAAGACCTCTAATGGCTCATTGAAATGAACAGTGCTATTTACAGATTTTCCATTCATTTTAATTCATGCAAAGACTAAATCACTATATAACATTTCAAATCACATTTAGTCAAAGTTTAACACTTCATTTAAACACATATATCATATTTGACAATAATACAAGATTATGATTACAGTGAAACCTGAAAACTATATATAAAATCTTAAAAAGACTTGCACTAAACATTTTGTCACCTACCATTTAATACACAAATCTCTTATGTGCAACAAAATGTGTGTGTGTGTGTGTGTGTGTGTAATAATGCTTAATGAACTTTAATATAATAGTTTAACTATTTCATATTCTGTGTTTGTGATTGTATTGTCCATCATAGATGTGCTGTAGTGTTAGCCATATATTTTAGGTTGGACTACATCCTAAAACCATAGCATCGGATCATAGGTGGCGCTATAACAGTTAAAAAGGCTTCAAAAACACAACATGTCTATTGTAATTGGCCTCAAATTGCTAAAAAATGCTCATTTTTTCACACAAACACTAGATCTTCATACCATATGATATATCTCCTCATTCTCAACAATTTATTGACCATTGCTGTCAATCCAACTGTTCTTTAAATATGTTCTTTAAATCTACTGTACCCAAAAGCCTAACATTTTTAAAAGAAAGCTTGCAACGTCTCAAAACTGTGACAAAAATGACAAATAATCTCATTCTAAACAAATATGCAAAATTTAAGAGAGACTGGGCAAAAATAACACTATAATAGTTATGATGTTTAACATCTCAGTGTTTGTATGAGACATTGCATGAAATTGCAATAATAACCACTAGATGTCAGTAGAAGACCACTAATGGGCTTATTCAGCTGAACACAATTGCTTTTAATAGGTTTGATGATCGATTAACACTTATAAAATCACTGTTATAACATTTAAAATCACATTTAGGCAAAGCTTACAATTTTGTTCATACAGACATATCAGTTTTTTACAGTTATGCCACATTATGATTACAGTGAAATCTGAAAAAGACACAAACTGTTACAAAGAGAATACTAGCAAGTAAAAGTGTTGGCCCATATCATTTATTTCAAATATCTGTACAAGAAAATGTGTATGCATGTATGTCTCTGTGTGTGTAAACATATTCAGTATTAATATATTAGTTTAAACGTTTCGTTTCTGTGTGTGTATTTCTGTGAGCATATTCTCCATTTTGGATGTGTTTTACTGTCAGCCATAAATCCAGGTTGGCCTAGACCCTAAGCATACCACCTTAAAGACCTTAAAATGCTCGAACCCCGATAATTGCTGCTTGCAGCTATATTTTTTATTATTATTCCGCGCTAAAACTGATCGTGCAGCCCAAACCGTAAGGCCTAGAGAGCTGAAATTTGGTCAGAAGGTAGTAGTCACCCTCGCTACTCAGGCGCAAAGAACCGGCCCAATCGGCCTAAAGGTGGCGCTACAGTGATCAAAAATGCAAAAATGCTCATAGCTCCTAGACCGTTTGTCATAGACTCAAAAAAATTAGATTTCTGGAATCCTTGGGTCAAGGCGATAAAAAGCCTAAAAAATCAGATTCACTCTACGGGGCCCGGTTTTTCCGCCATTTTGAAGTAAATTCAAAACCTACTTTTGCGAACTAGTCCTAGGTTTTTCACCTGATCGGAACCAAACCACTGCAGAAATGTTCTCTGGACAGTGAATATCAATAATTATCAAAAAAATCTTAAATTTTGACTAATCATTGCGAAAGGGCCCCAAAAAGTTTGTAAGGTCGGGGGGCCTTTTTTACTAAAATGGCTATAACTCATGAACCAAATGAGATATCTTCACCAAACTTGGTACACATGTGTATAAGCTCAATCTTTGGTCAAATAAAAAAAAATTGCACAGCTCTGCCACTTGGTGGCGCTGTAAGCCTGAAAAAACATAAAAATGACTATAACTATGCAATCGTTGGTCCGATCGACCTGAAAATTGGTATGCAGTGTCTCTGTCCAATGTGCCATAAGGGTCTATGAGGACATTGGCATATCTCAAAAAACATGGCCGCCATCGGCCAATGAAGTTTGAGCACCTATTAGACAAGGTTAACGGAGGCCGATCGGAACGAAACTCACTGGGCATGTTCAACTCATGGACCCAAAGGTCTGTAAGAATTTTGAAACAAATCGGCCACTAGTTGGCGCTAACGAGTTTTATGGCTCTGTAATCACGTGGTGTTTCACACATCCACACAATATTCATATCATTTGATAGATCTCCTCATGATGAACAACTTTGCCTCAAGAACCATTGCTGTCAATCAAACCGTTCATTAATTATTCACAAATATGTGAAAAACCTACTTTTGCGAACTAGTCCTAGGATTTTCACTCAATCTCGATCAAACCACTGCAGCACAGTTCTCCAGACTCTCTAGATCAATAATTATCAGAAAAATGTTTAATTTTGTCCTTTGCTTAGCTATAACAGGGTCATTTAGAAAAGGGGCGTGGCCACATATATCCAAAAGCCTATAAAACCTAAACCTAAACAAAAACTCAAAACTTTACAAAAGTTGGAGAAAACATGTGTTAGATGACTCTTAACAAGCATGCAAAGTTTCGTGAAGATCGGACCATAGGTGGCGCTATAACAGTTAAAAAGGCTTCAAAAACACAAGCTGTGTATGGTAATTGGCTTCAAATGGAAAAATAAATGCTAGTATATTCACATAAACACTAGATCTTCATATCATCTGATAGATCTCCTCATAATGAACAACTTTGCCTCAAAAACCATTGCTGTCATTCAAGTTGTTCATTAATCATTCACAAATATGTTAAAAACCTACTTTTGCGAACTAGTCCTAGGTTTTTCGCTTAATCTCGATCAAACCACTGCAGTAATATTCTCTGGACTCTCTAGATCAATAATTATCAAAAAAATGTTGAATTTTGTCTTTCGGTTAGCTATAACGGGGTCATTTACAAAAGGGGTGTGGCGACATATACCCAAAAGCCTATCAAACCTAAACAAAAACTCAAAACTTTACGAAAATTGGTGAGAACATGTGTCAGATGATTCTTAACAAGCATGCAAAGTTTCGTGAAGATCGGACCATAGGTGGCGCTATAACAGTTAAAAAGGCTTCAAAAACACAAGGTGTGTATGGTAAATGGCTTCAAATGGTTAAATAAATGCTAATTGCATTTAGATAGCCATTTAGTAGGGGTGTGACGAGACACTAATCCCATGAGACGAGACGAGACTTGAGATTGGGTTCACAAGAACGAGACGAGACGAGATTTTTAAACTTTTCTTAAGAAATCCTCAATGATGAAATATATAGGGAAATAGTCTTTTATTCAACTGAAAAACACAAAATGCAAAAAAATTAAGGTGCATTTTTAACTTCATGAAATTAAACTTCAAATTTAATGAATAATATGCAGTAATAAACAACATTTAAACAAGAGCTTCATGATTCTGGATAAACTGAGAATCCTAGTTGTTTTTTATAAATGGGAGATTACAATTCTCTCACGATTCTGGAGAAAAAAGATTAGAAAACTAAACAAAATAACAATTCACTAGTGGTTCTGACAAACTGTTCATTGCTTAAGTCTTTTAAAAACATATATTCATTTAAACAAAATAAAAAAAAAACATTCAGTAAAGGAGACAGTGTCTCACTTCATTAAGACTTGTTTGACTATTGAAATCTCCTGAATGAATGATTCAATGACATACTTTTTTTTAAACGGGCAGTTGCCGCCACCTCCTGCCGGAAGAGGATAAGCGTTACAACAGATACACGTGTTAAAATACTTTCGTTTTGATCGCTACTGTAGACAATAAGTGTTTATACCCAAACTATAAACTTTTATCCCAGTACTTCTATTATTTAAATATCTGTAACACAGAAATAATGATCATAATGTGGTTGAAAAGACTGTTTGTGTTGCTCTTTCTGCGTTCACATTTACTCCGATCTTCTGATTCATTAATATGAGCAGCGACAAAACCTGCTTCTCACGCTCCACTGACACTGGCGATGTGAAACAGTCCTAATAGACATAGATAACTCATTGTCATTTAGGAATAAGATCGCGTGGGTGTTTGAATCGACACCTCAATATTTTAAGGATTAATAGTGCAGCTCTAATGTAAACATGGCAAAATGTTGTGGGAGGATACTGTCACGAGATCTCGCGAAATCCGACTGGTCTCGTCACATCCCTACCATTTAGATAGCCACTTAATAATAAGATCATGATCTACTGTACCCGAGTCTATAAAACCTAAAAGAAAAGAAAATTTCACAAACCTAAGTAAAATCATCATCATATGATTCTAAACAAACCTGCATTTTAAAGACATCAGGCAAAAAAAGGCAATGTAACAATTATAAAGCTTAAAAACTATGCATCGCTCTTTAAAATGTCATGAAATTACAACTATAACCACTAGATGGCAGTAGAAGACCACTAATGGCTCATTGAAATGAACACTGCTATTCACAGATTGTTTTCCATTCATTTCAATTCATACATAGAGTAAATCACTGTTATAACATTTCAAATCACATTTAGTCAAAGTTTAACACTTCATTTAAACACATATATCATATTTGACAATAATACAAGATTATGATTACAGTGAAACCTGAAAATTATATATAAAATCTTAAAAAGACTTGCACTAAACATTTTGTCACCTACCATTTAATACACAAATCTCTTATGTGCAACAAAATGTGTGTGTGTGTGTGTGTGTGTGTGTGTGTAGTAATGCTTAATGAACATTAATATAACAGTTTAACTATTTAATTTCTGTGTTTGTGAGTGTATTCTCCATCATGGATATGTTTTAGTGTGTTAGCCATATATTTTGCATTGGACTACATCTTAAATCCACACAACCTTTTATGATGCTAAACAGGCATGCAAAGTTTCATGAAGATCAGAACATAGGTGGCACTAGAACAGTTAAAAAGGCTTCAAAAACAAAATTTCTATCGTAATTGGCCTCAACTTGCTAAAAACATGCAAATATATTCACACAACCACTAGATCTTCATATAATATGATAGATGTCCTCATTCTGAACAACTTTGCCTCCAGGACCATTGCTGTCAATCCAACTGTTCTTTAAATATTTGATATTATTCATAAAACCTATTTTTTTTTAACTAGTCCTAGGTTTTTGACTCAAAACCAATAAAACCACTGCAATAACATTCTCTGGACTCTCTAGATTAATTATTATCAAAAAATTTTGAATAGTTACATTTGGACAGTGATAACAGGGCCACTTAATAAGATGATCATGACCTACTGTACCCAAAAGTCTATAACCTAAAAGAAAACAAAGCTTCACAAACCTAAGTAAAATCATCATCATATGATTTTAAACAAACAGACATTTCATAGACATTAGGCAAAAAAGGCCATGTAACAGTTATAAAGCTTAAAAATAATGGATCTCTCTTTAAAACGTGAAATTGCAACTATAACCACTAGATGGCAGTAGAAGACCATTAATGGGTCACTGAAATGACTAGAACAGTGCATTTTCATGGTTTCAAGCTTTAATTTCATACAAAGATGATACTAAATCACTGTTATAACATTTCAAATCACATTTAGTAAAACTTTACCACTTCATTTATACAGATGTATTACATTTGACAATTATGCAAGATTATGATTACAGTGAAACCTGAAAATGATATATAAACTCTTAAAAACATAAGACTTACAGTAAGCATTTTGTCACCTACTATTTATGACCGAAATCTCTTATGTGCAACAAAATGTGTGTGTGTGTGTGTGTGTGTAATAATGCTTAATGAACTTTAATATAATAGTTTAACTATTTCATATTCTGTGTTTGTGATTGTATTGTCCATCATAGATGTGCTGTAGTGTTAGCCATATATTTTGGGTTGGACTACATCCTAAAACCATAGCAACCATAGCATCGGATCATAGGTGGCGCTATAACAGTTAAAAAGGCTTCAAAAACACAAGATTTCTATTGTAATTGGCCTCGAATTGCTAAAAAATGCTAATTTTTTCACATAAACACTAAATCTTCATACCATATGATAGATCTCCTCATTCTCAATTTTTTCAAAGACCATTGCTGTCAATCCAACTGTTCTTTAAATATGTTCTTTAAATCTACTGTACACAAAAGCCTAACATTTTTAAAAGAAAGCTTGCAACGTCTCAAAACTGTGACAAAAATGACAAATAATCTCATTCTAAACAAATATGCAAAATGTAAGAGAGACTGGGCAAAAATAACACTATAATAGTTATGATGTTTAAAATCTCAGTGTTTGTATGAGACGTTGCATGAAATTGCAATAATAACCACTAGATGTCAGTAGAAGACCACTAATGGGCTTATTCAGCTGAACACAACTGGTTTTAATAGGTTTGATGATCGATTAACACTTATAAAATCACTGTTATAACATTTAAAATCGCATTTAGTCAAAGCTTACAATTTTGTTCATACAGACATATCAGTTTTTTACAATTATGCCACATTATGATTACAGTGAAATCTGAAAAAGACACAAACTGTTACAAAGAGAATACTTGCAAGTAAAAGTGTTGGCCCATATAATTTATTTCAAATATCTGTACAAGAAAATGTGTATGCATGTATGTCTGTATGTGTTTAAACATGTTTATTCAGTATTAATATATTAGTTTAAACTTTTCGTTTCTGTGTGTGTATTTCGGTGAGCATATTCTCCATTTTGGATGTGTTTTACTGTCAGCCATGAATCCAGGTTGGCCTAGACCCTAAGCATACCACCTTAAAGACCTTAAAATGCTCGAACCCCGATAATTGCTGCTTGCAGCTATATTATTATAGTTGTTTTTTTTTACACTGTAAAAAAAAATCCTGTAAAAAACTGTAAAAAGACTGGCAGCAGTGATTCCAGAGATATTCCGTTAAATTACAGAAAATAACCATTTCACAAAATCACAAGCAAAAACTGTAAAAATACAGAATAGACTTTATGGTCAAAACTCATTAAATTACAGTATATTATTGTTGATAATATACAAAAAACAGACAAATTATGTCAAATAACACAGAAAAACAACCAACTTTCAGGTTAATTGCCAGTTATTTTATGTCTGCCTGGAATCATTTTGTTAAAATACAGATATTATTAACTACAATAATCAAGAAATGTTGCATAAAAATGTGTTAAATTCGTAATACAAAGACAATGCCTGTAGATATGTAGCAGGTGTTGATTATAATTTGTGTTTTTATTATTAATTCACTCAAAATCTTTATGTTTCTCTGTTGGTAATTAATATGTATATCTATATATGTGAAAAAGAAAAGGAGAAAAAGTATTTTATTTCTTGATGAGTTCCGCGCGCGCAGAGCGAGGTATGCATTTTGTTCAATCCTGTTCAAAAACATGTAAAAAGGGAAATAATCACTATATACTTGATCTGTGTATTGTTACGATAGATAAGTGATGTTTTATTAACAAATTTCGGGAGGAGCTCGCACAGATAATTAACACGGCCAATTCACCATTAGCAATCACACTCCCTATCCAAGCACCTCAACAGAATCCCTTTAAATAGCCAAGCAGTCCTACCTTCATTTATCTCTAGTTTTTCAGCATCCCTCCACCTCCCCGTCTCCTCACATTCAGCTCGGGGGGAGCGCTTATTGGGTTCAGGCCAAATGTCGAGCTCGGACCCCTCTCCCTGGGCAGGGGGAGTGCCCCGGGCTCGGGAATGATTACCGAGCTCGGAGCCCTCTCCCGGACAGCACGCCAAATACGCTTAACTTTTACGCTGTTTATTATATGTAAGCGTGAACTCGTGAAATGAGTTACGTGTTGTCGTAAGTTGTGACGTAGGTTGTCTTTTCTTAGAACCGAGTTTAAAGTTGTTTTACCTGCAAAAGTGTAGTTTTAATCGAGGGAATGCAGTGTGGCGTTGTCTGCGTAGAAGTTGGCCTGTGAAGCGTGACTGCTGATTTTTCTTCTTTGTGTGAATGTTTAGCAGGAGCAGGCAAGATTGTACAACGAATAATTAACTGCATGTTTTCTACTTATGCAGGTACATTTTTTCATGTATTTTCATGATTTCTTAATATGTGTTCAAACTTAAATTGGTTTTATGTTTATACAAAATGCTGGAAACTTTGTATTAAGAAAAGTGTTTTATACAAGATATATTTTGCAGATACAGTCATGTTGTACTTGAAGTGATTATTAGTTACTACTATTTCTTGTATATATGAAATTCTCTGTATTGTGAACTCTTGCTTCAGTCCGCGGGAGGTCTGAGCAGAGCGAGCAGGAGCAGGCAAGATTGTACAACGAATAATTAACTGCATGTTTTCTACTTATGCAGAGAAGACAGCATAAAATACAACTGAACCAGCAGACTGACTCCGGTGTTTATTTCACTACACACAACACAACGCAGAGGGGTAGCCGAACCGGCTACATTGGTGCCGTGACCCGGATCCTTCAGAAGGATCAACGTCAGATTGACCGCCGGATGTTGCTGAGTACTGTATTCTTCGTTCCACGGACTGGGTTGAACTCTTTTCCTGTCTAATCTGCTGGAGAAAGGTACAAAGACTGAGTATTATAATAAAGCGGTAACAAGGAGAAGGACACAAAAAAAAAAAGACTGTACAATCTTGTCTAGTGGAAACCTACAAAGACTATCTTTCTTCCAGTTGAAAAAAATTCATTGTCTGATTGTTGTATATGATTTTGTTGCAATGTCGTATACTTATGTTATGGAAGATGGGCAGGATGATGTAGACATTGGTGGGGGGAGAGGCCAGTTCTTTAGAGATACAGCTCACGCACCCGGAGCTATGGGTATTGCTGACTCTCCAGTGTTTTGCTCCACACGCATAAAAACTGAACATCAGGTTCCCAGGTCAGACACAACTTCCAACGATTTAAGCTATCTCATTACACAGTTAGCTCATGAAATAGGACAATCAATTTCAGCACAGCTAATGAAGGGAAATGAGAAGGAAGAAAAAGTAACTAACAGCCAGAGTGTAGGTTTAGAACCACCTTCAGCTGATTCTCATTCACTGACTATGACTGGTGTAAAATTAGTGATGCAGTCTGATGTGAAAGAGCCGCCAAGTAGTGAGATTCAGGAACGCCTCGACGAGCATCAGACACAACTGAGGATTCAGCAGCAACGGGCCAAATCAAGACGTTCAGATGTAGGGAGATATGCTACTGTGAACGTGCAGGCTGCTGCAATTGATTAATCTACCCAGGTGGGTGCTTTAGTAAGTCCACAAAATCAAATGGAAGCTGTGGGTGGTGTTAGCACATTGCCTGATAATACCAGCTTGCAGAATCTCATTGCTCAGCTTGATCGTGTGTTAAAGCAAAACCACCAAGCAACAGTTCTGACCCCATACATGTCGAGTGGACCTCAGCCATCCCGAAAGCCATGTAGAGTTTGCAAAGCAACTGATCACTCTACTACAATGCATTGCAGACGTGATGGATTGTGTTTGTCTTGCTTTAAGCCAGGACATTGGAAGAGAGAGTGTCGCAAGGCAAGATCTGGAGCCAGTGGTCCCGGTATGCATACGAGCCAGGGGCAGCTGCCGTTAAACTAACAGACCTGCATATGGAGAGGGGATGTGCGGGTGGACAAAATCAAACCCTCGACCAAAAAGATGTTGATTGGGAGTTATGGTATGAGAACACATCCGCAGCCAAATCTGAAGGTGTTCAAGTAATCGTGCAAAATTCACAAAGAATTGAACTCTTCAGTGAACTGTTTTATGCTCTAGTGATCGTGAATAAAACATTTCATGTCAAAGGAATGTTAGACTCCGGCTCCATGGCTTGTACAGTAAATGAAGACACTGCATCTCGTATGCTTGAAGAAAATGTAATCACTCAAGACAAACAGTTGAGTGAGCAAGTCATCCTAATTGGTTGTGGAGGTCATCAAACCCACCCTAAATGTGCGTATGAAGTGGAGATAGAAGTGTACGGTACACAGTGCATTGTTCCTATTCTTGTCGTTCCAGGGCAGAAAGATGACCTCATTCTTGGATCTAATGTCATAAAGTACCTCATGCATGAGATGAAAAGCAGCGATGATTATTGGAGTGTGACTGCTCAGAACTGTGACGTGTCAGAGGACCCCGACACTTCTCAATTTCTCGACATGATGGCAAGGGTGACAAGATGGCAGGGTGCCGAAGTCCCTAGTAAAATCGGGACTGTAAAGTTGACTCAGGCTGTAACACTCCTGGCTGGACATGAGCATTTTGTGTGGGGCAGACTGCCGAAAAACACCCTTTTGTCCCCAGGAAGCACAGTGATTGTTGAACCCACATCTTCAAAGACCATGCCACGAAACATTCTAGTTGGATGGGTGATTACACCCATGTGGGGTGATGGATATATCCCCATGAAGATAATGAACCTCTCTGATCAGCCCGTGACTTTGAAGAGGAATTGCAAACTGGCTGATGTGTCACCCTGTGTGGCTGCTGAAGATTTCACAGTCTTCCAGAACACCAGTCAGGTTGAGACCAAGGATCAGTCAGCAGCTTATCCTGAATCAAACTGTGCGGATCTTGAAAAGAAGCTTGGAGAGGTTGGCCTAAAAGGTATAGATATCAATTTCTGCCAGATCAGTCACTCTACCCAACAGGAGTCAGTGCAGCTTTTAGTTAGCTATAATGACATCTTCTCAAAACATGCTTTGGATTGTGGTGAGGCAAAAGGCTTCTCTCATCGCATTCGCCTGATTGACGAACGACCATTTCGCCTTCCTTACCGGAGAGTCCCACCAGCTCATTACCAAAAACTGAGGCAAGCCCTGACAGAAATGGAAGATCAAGGCATAATAAGGAAATCCACCAGCAAGTTCGCTTCACCACTGGTAATGGTCTGGAAAAAAGACGGCAGTTTGAGAATCTGCACCGACTTTAGGTGGCTCAATGCCAGGACTCTAGAAGACGTGCACCCACTCCCGCATCAGTCAGACTGTTTGGCGTCTTTGGGCGGGAATGTCTATTTCAGTACTATGGACCTGACTTCAGGTTTTTATAATATACCTATGCACGAGGAAGACAAAAAATACACCGCATTTATCACACCACTTGGTCTGCATGAATATAATCGCATGCCATAAGGCCTATGCAATAGTCCAGCTTGCTTCATGCGGATGATGCTGAGTATTTTTGGCGACCTTAACTTCACCCAGCTATTGTGCTACTTGGATGACCTACTAGTATTTGCAGCCACCGAGAAGGAAGCTTTGAATAGGCTAGAAGTAGTATTCCAAAGACTCTGCCAGCACAATCTGAAGCTGGGCCCAAAAAAGTGTCACCTTCTGCAAACTTCTGTGAGATTCTTGGGGCATGTCGTCGAAGGGGGTGGAGTTGCTGTGGACCCAGGAAAGGTAGAGGTGATCTCTCACATGACCACGTCTGATCTTATGGAAGATGACAAAGTTACTCCTTCAGTAAAAAGAATTAAGTCCTTCCTGGGAATGATCTTTTATTATCAGCATTTTATAGCTAACTGCTCCGCCATTGCTAGACCTTTGTTTGCCCTCACTGCTGGTCAGATCAGGAAATGTAGGGGAAAGATCACCAAACAGGCTGGTACCTTTAGAAAATTGAAAACCTCTGACTGGACAACAGAGTGCGATACAAGTTTCAGCACTCTAAAAGAGAAGCTGTTGAACTGCGCAGTCTTGGCACATCCTGAGTTTTCAAGACCCTTCATCCTGTCTATAGATGCTTTGTTAGATGGGTTGGGGGCGGTATTGTCTCAGATACCCCTGGGTGAGGACAAAGTGAGGCCCATCGCTTTTGCAAGCAAAACACTTAGTACCTCACAGAAACGATACCCGGCTCACCGTCTAGAATTCTTGGCCTTAAAGTGGAGTGTTTGCGAGAAGTTTAGTCATTGGCTTAAAGGAAACACTTTCACCGTATGGACGGATAACAATCCGTTGACATACATAATGACTAAACCAAAGCTAGATGCCTGCGAACAACGCTGGGTCGCAAAGCTAGCCCCTTACACCTTTGAAATACAACACATAGCGGGAAACAAGAATGTGGTGGCTGATGTTCTTAGCCGTGACCCTTTTACGAAGACAATCAGCCAAAGGTTGCTCAGTGAACAGTATGAGAGTCTGCTGTCAGAGGCTGAAGGAGTTAGCGAGGAAGGGATCCAGGACACATTCAGACTAAAAGTTCTATGTCACCGCCAGGAATCAGAGAATGACCCAAGAGAGATTCTTCCAGTAACCTGCTCAAGTACTTGTATTGCTGGTGAAGTAAATGCCCTCTGTGAAGCACATGACAACTGGGAACTAGCAGCAGAGTCCAGGGCAGTGCAGTTGATCCAGTCTGTTCAGCAGTTTGCATCATCAAGTCTGGACATGTTACTGGAACTCTCCCTGCAGGAACTTCAACAAAGGCAGGAAGAAGACCATAGCATAGCTGTGGTTGTCCCTTTTGTGACTCGCAGGAGAAGACCTTCCAGACGTGAAAAAGCAAACCTCAACCCAAGTGCACTCTCTCTCAGTAAGCAATGGGATAGACTTACATTTCTGAATGGCATACTCTATCGAGTAATCAAAGATCCAATTAGTAAGCAGAAGCGATACCAGTATGTGCTTCCCCAGAGTCGTAAGGCCAAAGCATTGAGTGGCATCCACGACCTTGCGGGACATCAGGGTCAAGCAAGAACGCTTTATTTAGCAAGGCAGCGGTTCTATTGGCCTAAGATGGAGCAAGACATCAAGTCCTATGTCAAATGTTGCCAAAGATGTATTCTCGCTAAATCACCTGAACCATCTGCTAGAGCCCCATTGGAGAGTATCAGAACTTCAGCACCCATGGAACTGGTATGCTTGGATTTTTGGAGTGCAGAAGACTCTAAACAAAACTCTGTTGATGTGTTGGTAGTGACGCACCACTTTACGAAATTAGCCCATGCATTTCCGTGTGCCAATCAGAAAGCTAAGCAGGTGGCCAGAAAGCTATGGGATCAAATTTTTTTGTGTTTACAGATTCCCTGAACGTATACACACAGATCAAGGTGCTAATTTCGAGAGTTGTTTGATCGCAGAGTTACTTAAGTTGTCAGGAGTTGCTAAATTGCATACCACAGCATATCATCCAATGGGCAATGGAGGAACTGAACAATTTAATAGGACTCTGGGATCTATGCTGCGTTCTTTGCCATTAAAAGCTAAACATCAGTGGCCCCAACAAATTCAGTCACTAACGTTTGCTTATAATGCCACTGTGCATGAAACGACTGGCTTTCCACCTTTTTACCTCATGTTCGGCCGCGTGCCGAGACTTCCGGTAGACGTGATGTTCAAACAGGTACTCCGAGATCCCATGGTAGTGGACTATGGTAGTCATGCCAAGACACTGCTCTCTCACCTTCATGAAGCAGCATCCATCCCACAACAGCATTCTGCCAAAGAGCAACAAAAACAATCTCAGGGCTATAACAAAAGAGTAAAAGGCACCCACTTGAATGTTGGAGATCGTGTACTGATTGCTAATAAGGGAGAGAGAGGGAGGAGGAAACTTGCCGATAAGTGGGAGGCAACCGTCTACGTAGTCATCAACCGGAACCCTCAGACACATACCTGTGTGGTGCAAGATGAGAAAGGAGCTAGGAGAGTTGTACATCGCAATCTCTTGTTGGACATCAGTTTTTTACCTGTTCAGATGGAATCTGGAGGAACCAGTAATTCACATCTAGATGAAAGTAATGATGAACAGGGGTCCGTTGCCAACTCGCAGCCCCAGGATCTTGCAGATTGTCTGGAGAGTGAAAGTTCAGCGAGACGAACAAGCCTTTGGGTGCTGGATGAAACAGAACGTTCCCTGGATCAAAGCTCACAAAGTGAAACTGTATCTGTGCAGTTCTGTACTGAGGGAGAACAGCAGAGCCAAGGTGATGATTGCTCTGAGAAGTCCTCTGAGGATGAAAGTCTTATGACAGACCCTTGTAATGGTCAGACGGACTGTTTCAATTCCGATAGTGACAGAACCACTCCCATTATAGAGACAAGAGACGTGTCTAAACCAGAACAGCCTAATCAAGAGACTGGAAACCTAGACACCCAGGGTGTTGAAAACACTCAAGAAAGAGTCACACGTGCTGGTAGAGTGGTCAAAAAAGTCAGTCGTCTCATCGAATCTATGGCACAGAGACCATTAACACTTAAATCAATTACAAACACATTGGGTAGAAAGTCCCAGTCATTACTCACCTTGTTTTAGAGTTATTTTATTGTCCAAGTTCATATCCTCCGATATATTTTTCTGATAGCTCCATCCCTATGATATGAATCAATTAGTTTGACATGATTTATAGATATGATATAACTGACTCAAGATTTGTGATTTGAAACCTGGTATGGTGTAAAAGGTATCATTTTATTCTGGGAGGTTTTTAAGGCCTGATCACACTTGAATTTCTCTCAACCTTTTTAGAAGGTAGCGTTTTCAAGCTGAAATAGGTGAAGAGACAATTTGGATACTTTGGTCAAATGTTTAATTGAAACTGATTAAGTCATGGGATTTTGGTGAATTCAGAAGGGGGTGAATGTAGCAGGTGTTGATTATAATTTGTGTTTTTATTATTAATTCACTCAAAATCTTTATGTTTCTCTGTTGGTAATTAATATGTATATCTATATATGTGAAAAAGAAAAGGAGAAAAAGTATTTTATTTCTTGAGTTCCGCGCGCGTCGCAGCTGGGACGTCATTGGCGCACTGCGCGCTCTTGCATCAGTCCGCGGGAGGTCTGAGCAGAGTGAGGTATGCATTCTTTGTCTGCGTAGAAGTTGGCCTGTGAAGCGTGACTGCTGATTTTTCTTCTTTGTGTGAATGTTTAGCAGGAGCAGGCAAGATTATACAACGAATAATTAACTGCATGTTTTCTACTTATGCAGGTACAGTTTTTCATGTATTTTCATGATTTCTTAATATGTGTTCAAACTTAAATTGGTTTTATGTTTATACAAAATGCTGGAAACTTTGTATTAAGAAAAATATATTTTGCAGATACAGTCATGTTGTACTTGAAGTGATTATTATTTACTACTATATCTTGTATATATGAAATTCTCTGTATTGTGAACTCTTGCTTCAGTCCACGGGAGGTCTGAGCAGAGCGAACAGGAGCAGGCAAGATTGTACAATGAATAATTAACTGCATGTTTTCTACTTATGCAGAGAAGACTGCATAAAATACAACTGAACCAGCAGACTGACTCCGGTGTTCATTTCACTACACACAACACAACGCAGAGGGGTAGCCGAGCCGGCTACAGATATACATTTTAATCATTCATTTTCTAGAAATATTACGGTCACATTAGTTTAAAATGTTTGGACAGTAGAGAAAAGAGCACAGTACTTCGAAATACATAAAAACAACAGCAACATTTTCAGCCAATTTCTGTAAAATGAACAACATATTCTACAGTCACAGTATTAGTCATTGTACAGAAGCATTGCATGTCAAGTTAAATGAATAATAAAATTATAGGAAACATATTTAGTACATAATTTAGAACATGCAAAAATACCTACATACAAGAGGCAACTGTTGTGTACCTGTATACGTTTAAAATGACATTTTATCCAAAGCAACATACAAAGTCCCAGTTAGTGTAACACAGTAGACATAGCAGTTTTTTAATAAACAGAAAGTGTTAGTATTAAAGTGTAACAGAGGAAGCGAGACGAGAGACGAGCGGATCCATATGCAAACTTTTATTGTTGGGACGAGACATAGACATGGTCAGGCAGGCAGGGTCAAACAACGGCAGACAGGTGCATGGACGGCGAGACAAGAGTAATCCGTGACAGGCGAGGGTCAATCCAGCGGCGAATGTAACCTGGCGGGCAGGCGAGGAGTGATCGACAGGCGAGGGTCAATCCAGCGGCGAATGTAATCCGTATGGGCGAGGCAGTAGAGTGATCAGACAGGCGAGAGTTCCGATAGGCAAAAACAAGAAAACTAGACACAGAATAACACGGGAATACGCTTTGTATGAAAGATAAACAATTCAATACTCGGCAAGGTGTGACAGGAAGACCGGGGCTTAAATACTGTCTCTGATTGGGCGTAGGTGATAGGAGCAGTGGCTGATGGGGAATGTAGTCCGGGGTGTGGTCTAACAGTCAGTGTGTGAAAACAAGGTGAGAGCGACATCTGGTGGTAAGCGGTCCGCAGCTCACCGACCAGATCCGTAAAATAGCCCCCCCCCAAAGAGCGGCTTCCAGACGCTACAAACGAACCATAGTCCAGGGGAGCGGTGGGGCGGGGGTGAGACAGGGCAAGGGCTGGAGGGTCAGGTCCGTGCAGAGGACCAGGTGACTGAGGCAGGACCGACAGAGCAGGAGCCCACCAGGGTGGAGCCGGAGGCGGAGCAGGAGGCGCAGGAGCCCTCCAGGGCAGAGCTGGAGGCACAGGAGCCCTCCAGGGCGGGGCCGGAGGCGGAGCAGGAGGCGCCGGGGCCCTCCAGGGTGGAGCCGGAGGCAGAGCAGGAGGCGCCGGGGCCCTCCAGGGCGGAGGCTGAGGCAGAGCAGGAGGCGCCGGGGCCCTCCAGGGCAGAACAGGAGGCGCAGGGGCCCTCCAGGGCAGAGCAGGAACCCGCGTCATAGACTGGGACCTAGGGAGAACAGGGACAGAGGAGGCAGACAGAATAAGGGGAGAAGCAGAGAGTGCACAAGTTAACGCCGCCTCCCTAGGAGGTTCTACGGCGAATGCCGACACCTCAGGAGGCATGGGCGCAGCTTCTCTAACGGGGAAGGCCTCTGGAGCTGACTCGTGGTCAGACGGGACCTCTGGGGCGGACTTGAGACCAGGCGGGACCTCCGGGGCGGACTTGAGACCAGACGGGAGCCCTGGAGCAGCTTCGCATCACTGGCTCTGGAGCAGGCTTGTGATCAGACGGGAGCTCTGGAACAGGCCAGATCAGACGGGAGCTCTGGCGCAGGCTTGTGATCAGATCGGGAGTCGGCAGGCTTGTGATCAGACGGGAGCTCTGGTGCAGGCTTGTGATCAGACGTGACCTCAGAGGCTGACTTGTGAACGGACGTGACCTCAGGAGCTGACTTGTGAACAGACGTGACCTCAGGAGCTGACTTGTGAACAGACGTGACCTCAGGAGCACAGTGTGCAGCCCACACACACCAAATGGCAACTGCCATTAAGGGAAGAGCAGCAGCGGGTGGCAGGGTCTCTTTACTGGTGGATTTAGAAGGTGCCAATGCCACTGGGAGGCTGGCTGCCCGCACTGACACCAGTGGTGGGTCCAGTACGCTGGCCATCATGACAGGCCATGCCCTTGGGGTGTTGGACGAGACATGGCGAAGCTCTGGGCCGTCAGACGAGACTTGACTTGACTCTTGTCGTTCAGGTGTATAATGACGAAATTCTGGACAGATAGTGGGGATGTAACGGGGCTCTGAACAGACAGATGACACGTGACTTGGTTCTGGATGGACAGACGTGACGTGACTTTGCTCTGGACGGACCGACGTGACATGACTTGGCTCTGGAGGGACAGACGAGACGTGACTTGGCTCTGAGCGGTCAGACGTACGTGACTTGACTCTTGGAGATCAACTGAGACTTGACTTGGTTTGTGAAGTGCAGTAGTGACTTGACTTGATACATGAAGTCCTGCGGTGACTTGACTTAACTGGAACAGTTGTGAGTTGACTTGACTTTGCTGGAGCAGCTGCGACTTGACTTGACTTTACTGGAGCAGCTGCGACTTGACATGACTCAGAAGGTGTTGTAGTGTCTTGATTTAACTTAGCAGGATCAGCAGCTGTAACGTGACTTGATTCAGGAGCCGCGTCTGGAAGGACGACCATGATGGGTGCAGACTCAGGAGCAGAAGACATAACGTGAACAGGCTGTGGCTTGGCTGACGTGGCAACGTAAGGTGGCTGTGGTTTGACAGACATGGCGTGATCTGGATCTGGAGCAGCAGACCTGATGTAGGCTGGTTCTGGCATCAGGGGCTCTGGCATGGCGGCCATCTTGGCAACAGGCTCTACTGTTGCAGCCATCTCGTGCAGTGGCTCTGGGCTCTCGGGTGAGGCCTTGCTTGACCTTGAAGGAACGACGGTCGTGACCTAGCTTGACTAAGGAAACATGGCTTTAGCATGACTTGACTCGGAAGCTTGACTGGGCTTGGACACTGGACTAGGCTTGGAAGCTGGGCTGGACTTGGGAGCTGGGCTGAACTTGGAAGCAACAGCTGTAACTTGACTTGACACAGGAACGGCAGGTGTAATTTGACTTGACACAAGAACAGCAGCTTTGACTTTGCGTGACTCAGGAGCGGCAGCTTTGACCGTGCATGACTCAGGAGCGGCAGCATCTTTGAATTGGTTTGACTGAGGTACCGTAGCTTGAACTTGGCTTGACTCGGGAACCACGGCTGTGACTTTGCTTGACTTGGGAGATACAGTTGTAGCTCTACTTGCCACAGGAACAACAGGTGTAACTTGACTGGACTTAGGAAGAGCGGCTCTGACTGGACTTGACACAGGAAACACAGCTCCAGCTTGACTTGAGACCGGAACAGCAGCTGTAGCCTTGCTTGACTCTGGGGTGACAGCTGTGACTTTACTTGACTCAGGAAACACAGCTGCAACTTGACTTAAAAAAAACTTACTTGACTCAGGGAAACAACAGCTGCAACTTGACTTGAAACTTGACTTGACTTCAGGAAACGCAGCTGCAGCTTCTGACTCTGACTCAGGGAACATAGCTGCAACTTCTGACTTGACTCGGGAACACAGCTGCGCTTGACTGGACTCGAAACTTGGCTTGACTCAGGAAACACAGCTGCAACTTGACTGACTCGGAAACTTTGACTTGACTCAGGAAACACAGCTGCGACTTGACTGGACTCGGAAACTTGACTTGACTCAGGAAACGCAGCTACAACTTTATATGGCTCTGGTATGGCAGCTGTGACGTGACGGAGCCCTGTCTTCGCCGCCATTTTGTGAACGGGCTCAGCCGTCGCCGCCATCTTGTGAGCACACACCGGCACAGCCGCCATCTTGCGCACGGGCTCTGCTGCCGGCGTCATAGCATGGACGCGCTCCAGCGCGGCCGCCATCTTGCGAACGGGCTCTGCTGACGCTGCCATTACATGAGCGCTATCCGTAGTCGCCGCCATTGCACAAGCGCGCTCTAGTGTGGCCGCCATTTCACGAACGAGCCAGGCGGCCAGCGTGTCCTTGGTGTCGCGCTCCGGCCCGGCCGCCATTTTGTGAGCGGGGTGCGCGGCCGCCATTACCGCGTTGTCGCGTTCCTCCTCCGCAACCCCCACAGTAAACGACGAGCCCACACACATTAAAGCAAAGTCCAAAAACAAACAAAGGGATGAACGCGGACCCTCGCGTCTGAGTTTTGATTTTAGCGGCTGATTGACTCCCTCAATGAAAAAGTCAATCAGCACACAGTCCGGAAAGTTTCAATAGTGAGCAATGTCCAAAAACTCTTGAATGTAGCCCTCGACTGATTGTGTGCCCTACTCGAGGGCTAACAACAGTCTAGCAGTGTCTGTACCTGGGTGGCGTCCGGATGAAAAGTTGCTGGATCCTTTATTGGCCGAGTATTCTGTAACAGAGGAAGCGAGACGAGAGACGAGAGGATTCATATGCAAACTTTTATTGTTGGGACGAGACATAGACATGGTCAGGCAGGCAGGGTCAAACAACGTCAGACAGGTGTATGGACGGCGAGACAAGAGTAATCCGTGACAGGCAAGGGTCAATCCAGCGGCGAACATAATCCGTATGGGCGAGGCAGTAGAGTGGTCAGACAGGCGAGAGTTCCGGCAAAAACAAGAAAACTAGACACAGAATAACACGGGAATACGCTTTGTATGAAAGATAAACAATTCAATACTCAGCAATGTGTGACAGGAAGACCGGGGCTTAAATACTGTCTCTGATTGGGCGCAGGTGATAGGAGGAGTGGCTGATGGGGAATGTAGTCCGGGGTGTGGTCTAACAGTCAGTGTGTGAAAACAAGGTGAGAGCGACATCTGGTGGTGAGCGGTCCGCAGCTCACCGACCAGATCCGTAACATAAAGGGACAGTTTCTGTGTATATTAGGGATGCAAGAATACAGTTAGTCCACGGTTCAATACGTATCTCGGTTTTTAGCCACGGTTTTCGGTTTGGCTCGGTTCTGATATCTTACCACTTCAGTGTTTTTTTCGCAACAAATTAACAAAATACTCCCTTAAACCTCTGTACATTGAAAAAAGCGTGGTTCAGTATATGTCTGCTTATTTTTTCTTTTGAGAGAGGTTTTATTTTTTTGATTTTTACGCAAAATAGAATGGGTTTCATTCATACTGGACACTAGAGGGCGCCCTCGTGCAGTAAATCCACATACGCGTCAAAGAAGTAGCACTGATTACGTTCCTTTCCATCTTCTCTAATGTGAAAAAAGATATAACGTTAAACGTTTTAAATGATG
Organism: Labeo catla; assembly: GCA_012976165.1. Classification (NCBI taxonomy): domain Eukaryota; kingdom Metazoa; phylum Chordata; class Actinopteri; order Cypriniformes; family Cyprinidae; genus Labeo; species Labeo catla. The sequence goes on from VONZ01002569.1 coordinate 28,769, forward strand.
AAATGTTAGGACAATAAACACTCGTCTACAATAATATATCGGTTTATCTGTGTTCTTCAAGCCATCTCGTGTATTTTCATAAGCCATTGCTAATCGACATACATAGAATATGAGTACAGAATTTGTTGTCTGCATCATTCTGTGATAAGAATCCACATCAGGTCACATAAGGACATTATTTCAAACACTCGACTGATGTTGAGAATTAAAAACACGTTATAATGTTTTTAAAAAATTTTGTTTTTATAACTTTGTTGGACAGCAGGTTTAGAAATGCTTATCATTGCATGTCATTAAAATGGAAGATGCTCTGCGTGTGTTGCTTTTTCAAATATAAGCGGGGAAGTGTTTCCTCATTTCAGCACGTGAAATCGTGGGTACACATACAGCAAATTCAGAGAGAAATAAAACAAGGAAGATATTTAAATGCAAAACCGAAAAAACGCAATTCACAAGCGCGTATTGAACCATGGAGGTCGTACCGAACGGTTCAATATTATATTGAGAATTGTGACATCCCTAGTGTATATGGCTTTCTTCTTTCAGACAAACACAATCAGAACTACATCAATAAACTCCCTGGCTCTTCCAAGCTTTATTAACCCACCGGAGCCATGTTGAGTATGTTTATGATGGATGGATGCACTTTGAACTTCAAACTCGCAGCAGCCATTCACTGCCAATTTAAAGCCTAAAAGAGCCAGGATGTTTATTGATATAACTCTGATTGTGTTTGTCTAAAAGAAGAAAATCATGTATACATACAATGGATTGAGGGTGAGTAAATCATAGGCTCGTTTTGATTTTTAGGTGGACTATCCCTTTAACTGGTCAAGCGTTCATGAAAAACAAAAAAATGAATTTTTTTGACATTTTGTGAAAATGGGCAGAGTTAGGCAGTTTATTACAACAGCAACGAACAGTCTGTGAAAGTGAATTTGTACCTCTTTGGGATGTGACGGCTACTGGCAACCAGTGCAAAGTGACGATTTGTGTGACGTCACTCTCTTCAACTCATTAAAGACTGCACTCAGACTGCCATATGCTGGATTAGTTGCAGAGTCTTGGTAGGACATGCTGGAAGGTCTGCTAAGAGAGAAGTACAGTAGTCCCGTCTAGAACGAATAAGAGCTTGGACAAGGAGGTCTGTTGCATGCCCCATAAGGGCAAATCTGCAGGATCGGGCCACTGCGATGTGGTCAGTGAAGTTCATATGTGTCCACTGTAACACCAAGGTTGGGATGGCTGAAAACATGAGCAGTTCTGTCTTGGCAAGGTTGAGTTGATGGTCATTCAACATTCAGCAAGGCATTCCTGTTCAGGAGACAGAGATGCGAGCAGCAACTATCAGAAAATCCAGCTGGAATGAAAGGGAGAGATGTGTGTCACTACAATCAGGGGCGTAGCAAGCTTTTCCAAAGTGTGGGGGATGAATGTGGTTTGTTTGTTAACAATAAAAATGATGAATACAATGACAGAAGGGTACAAAAGGTATTAACATACAAGATATAAAAAGCTTTCAATTTAAATGAGTGATAGTGATACTAGAGTGATACTAAAAACACACTCAGAACACACTTGCTAGACTTGCTAAAGATTTAGAATCAGAAATGCTTTAATAATCTCAGGGAGAAATTATTTTGTTACTCCAAATATACAGACAACATTTCATACAAACAACATACTGTATATTCAGAACAAAAATATAAACAACTATGTACATATATAAATGCAACCAACAACAACAACAACTGACCAAATAATATATGACCAACTATATCTCTCATTTAAAAGAACCAAAAGTGCTCTTTCTGCTCTCCTTACAAGAGACAAACTGCTCAGCAACCTTTTTTCTGTTTACCCTGTCCAGCTTGTCTTTATGTACATGGCACACAGCAACACTGTTGAGGCGAGTTTGGGTCATCGTGCTGCGTAGCCATGTTTTCAGCCTCCGGAGGCTGCTGAAACTCCTTTCTGACTCTGCTGATGACACAGGCACAACTAGGAGGAGTCGGGCAACTGTTTCGACTTGGTCAAAGAGACCACGGACCTCTGGGGTCATTCCTTGAAGAACTGCAACAACTTCAGTACTAGACTGGAAGCTGTACTTCATTCTGAACAATGCAAGCTGAACTTTGAGGATGTCTGGGTTGATTTCTGGGTACTGTTGGACAACAACATGTATTTTTCCAGTTAATAGAACTTGTTCTAGGTGCCTTAACATTTGCATTCCTTCCTGCTCAAATCTTTCTCTAAACTGCATGTCAGCAACATCCAGAACTTTGTAGAATTCAGTCCTGTAGTAGTCAGAAGGGGACACATGTACATGTGTAGGAGCATTACCTGTGAAGCGCTGAGGTGGGATACGGACACGAGGAGCGGCAATAGGAGTGAGATGGAGTGTTTCACACATACTTGTTGCTTTCGTGTAAAGAGCCTGAAAACTCTCTGAGTTTCTCTTTTTGCTGAAACTTTCCTTAACACAGGCAACAGCTGAAAGCATCCCATCTATGGTCTGAATTGTGCTCTGGAGGGACATATTCAAAACCTCCAACTCCCCTGTGATCTCCAAAGCACACAGAAGACCAAAGACAACATTTCCCTGCTGAAATGTGTCATAAAGCCCCTGTGCCTTACTAGCCGCATCAGACTGACTCACTGCCATTTCAGCCAAAGCCTTGATTATGCACTCGTACTGGTTTAGCACAGTGCGGATGGCACTAGTGCGAACGGTCCACCTTGTTGGACACAGAGGTCTTATAGTGTGACATGGACCCTCACCCCCCTCAGACCTTGCAATTCCCTTAAATATGTCCTTCAGTTTCCCTGACTGCCCAAACAACACACCCAACTCATTGACCCAATCCAGAGAATTATGGATAAATATTGAGGCAGTACAGGACCTCTGTGTAATTAGGTTAACACAGTGTGCAGCACAATGAACATAGGGAGCCAGAGGTTGTATTTTTCTTATAATGGCTCCATTGTATTTGCCAGCCATATTTGCAGCCCCATCATATGCGTGGCCAAGCGGCCACGCAACCCAGTGATAGGCAAGTTTAGGCGCTGCAAAACATCCATGACTACTTTTGCTAGATTTTCTCCAGATGTCGAAGAAACTTCATAAAGACCAATAAATTCTTCATGAGGGACTAAATCCTTGTCAACATATCTCAAACACACTGCCTCTTGCTCTTTTCCAGACACATCTTGTGTCCCATCCATCATCACAGAGTACTGCAGGTGTGGAAGTGATCTGATGTTTTCAACTATTTTACGTATGATCATGCTGCTGAACAAACTTAGGATTTCATTTTGAACAATAGCTGAAGTATATACATCCTTTCTACCACATGTCAACCACTTGGTTAGAGAGGGGTCATCCTCTGATTTGTACTTCAGAACCTGTTCAAAATTTCCTTCACCACATTCATGGCCTCTAAAAGGTAAGCCCTGCCTAGCCAACATCTGCACAGCACCAAGGATTTTGAGAAGACATCCCCTTGCTTCCTCTTGCTGTTTCACACTCACACTAGATAGCTGAACCTGTACTGATCGATTTTCATAGATGTGCGTTGTCATGGCTGTCTTATCACTATCAGATCGCTCATGCACAGTAAATCGTTCAAGGGCTTTTTCCAATTTTTAAACCCAGATGAAATGAATGCTGAATCAGCAAGAGATGATGTCCCCGAGTCAAAGGCTTTGGAGCAGTAAAAGCACAATGCACCCTCAACATCAGGACTCACATGGAGCCATGGAAATTTCTGGTACCACTGAGTTTGAAAAATCAGAGTATATTTGGGCAAGGACTGTTTAGAAATTAATTTTGGATCTGGTTGATTGGGTTTACTGAACTGATGGCGAGTAACATCCACGTCTGTGTTCTCTGCTCCTCTCTCTACCATTTCATCTTCATCCTTATCCTCTCTGACTTCCCCCTCACTCTGTTTTTCTTGTCTGTCTGCTTCTTGTCTGTCTGCTTCTTGTCTCTCTGCTTCTCGCCTGTCTGCTTCTCGCCTGTCTGCTTCTTGTCTGCCTTTTACTCCCTCTTCATCTCTGTCTTCCTCACTCCTGGCCACATCCTCACATACACCCTAATCAAAACATTTAAAATGAATTTGTGAATTTGATATAAACACACCATACACACTTGTGCACCTGAGATGGAAATAAGCACCACCCATGACACAAACACACACAAAGCCCCTCTTCCTTCATAAACCTCTTTTACAAACTGTAACATTCATTTAATTGCTCACCTGTGAACCTTCCTGTGCTGCCTCTGAAACCAATGCCTCCAGCAACGTCCTCTCCTAAACAAGGTTGCAGTGGTAATAGGTTCAAACAGTTACAGCTGTGGCACTAGAAAACCTCAGTGAATATTGTAAAAGTAATACAATGAAATAAATGCCAACAGCATCTAATGGTAATAGGCTACTGTTGTTTAATGTCAACATTTTTCAACTTTCATCTCTCAACTTCACTTACAGGATTTCTCTTGAAAAAGGTGTCAATCTTCTCCTGCCTCTTTCTTTTCTGCATCTTAATGATACTGCGTGACAAAAGGACAGTGGTAAGCTTGATAGTGGCATGGGTCTGACAGGACTGTGACTGCTACATTTTGCTTACTTGCAGATAAGCAAGTAAGCAATTGAGATATAAAACAAAAAAAAAGTCCTCACAAAAAGCTTTTTCTAAATAATAATAATATAAACAAAAGTATAATAATATAAATAATAGTATAAATAATTTAACAATTTACTGTTTTTAAACATTAAAATAATATACACATTAAAATAATATTCTTCCATAGTCAACAGGTATGCAAACTGACATTATTTCTCACTTTTTTCTCCTCAACAGATACAATCAAACACAACAGGCAAGTCAGCTAATGAACAAACAATGCTCAAAATATCAAAATCAATTGCACTGGCAATAAACCCATAAATACATTGCTTAACATTGTCAATTTGTCCCTCCTCATCAATTTCCTGCCTTCTTTATCACAGTTACTTTATGCATTGCATGCCACACACATAACCGAATTTAGCTAAGTTAGCTACTGAACACTATCCCAATTAGCAATTGCCATTAGTCTAAAAAACGAAATATAATACAGAAAACATTCGACATGCCAACAAAACATAAACAGAACATCTTCCCAAACATATATCAAGCTTATTTAAAAACCTCAAAAGCATAAACATTCAAAGTACCTGGAAAACGGAGATGTAAATAATCATAATAACCATAAATTCCCGCCTCCTCTGCACGAGCTGACCGATAAATCTAACACACCAAGAAAGGCAAGACTTAAGGCAGAACAGCCAATCATCAGCCGGTATGTTTGAGGGGGAGGGGAGAGGAGAGCTGAAGCGAGCGTAGACACAGAGGGGCCAGAGAAACGGAGGAGCGAATGCGAAGGCGTTTGTTCAAAACTGCAAAACTGTAGAAAAAGTGTGGGTGTTGAACCCTCTCACCGGGAAAAGTGTGGGTGTTACACACATCCCCCACGGGTGCGACGCCCCTGACTACAATAGCAGTAATATGAAAAGCCAAGTTTCTGAATCACAGACCCAATTATTTTTAACTCTAGACCCAAATGACATGTTTTAATGGTCCTAGTTAACTCAAAAATTAATGTAAACATTCAAAAATGTTCAATATCAATAATGATTGATTTCAATACTGGTTCCTGAATTTTAAAGCCCTTGATGCCTCGCATCAGCCAATGACCAGCACTTGATTTGGGCACATAAAGCATTCTGCATGCTTACTGTTTCATTGACGTTGAAGTATTAAATTAAAGACATTTAATACTTCAAACAACAAGACATTTTTTGATACTCAATAGTTGTGAGGCAATTTAGTGAGTGCCTAAAAAGTATCAAAAAACGATACCCAGCACTACCCAAAGTTGAAAATTATCTTGTTTTACTCACCCCCATGCATTCCAAGATGTTTTTCTTTCTTCTGCAAATCACTTTTGGAGTCCAAGATCTGTTGAGGCATAAAATGCATCTAAATCGGTATACCAACATTCTGATTATTTAAACATGTAATGTAGAAAGCATAAAGGTTACCCATAAGGATCCAGATAATTAAACAAAATAATAATAATAATAATAATAATAATAATATCAATAATAACCAAAGTTCCACACCTGAATTGCCATGCTTATCTGCTGTAGATTCCACAGTCTTTCCACATGACCTGAAACCAAAAAAAAAAACTGCGGGATATATATATATATATATATAAGTGTAAAAATAAAAATAATAATAATAATGTTTGTTTGTTTACAGTACCTATACTTCACTGAGACAATGATCTGGAAGCTGAGGAGGAAAGGTTAAAGTGATGTTTTGGTCCACCATATGACTTTAGCTCAGTTTATAGAAAATAAATTTATATTACTTACTTTGACTTAGCTGCATCAATTACTAGTTACAGTAGCAGTGTAACTGTCCAGGCTGGATGCAGTTTTCATAATCAACAATCCCATATGTATGACCTGCATAATATAGATGTACGCGAGCAAATGCGCCCAGAATGTGAATACAACGCTTTTTAATTGCAAGTTAAGACATTTTTTTCCCATAGAAAACCATTACAAAACGCTTAACACATAGTGACAATGGAGTACATCTTAAGATCTTTGCCCGAACCCGACAGGGCTGAATTTATATAATTTTACCCGGGCACGGGCTTGCGCTCCGGCTTGCGCGGTAAATGAGCGGTCATGTGATGCGTTTCGATAAAGAAATCTACGAAAATGGATGTTGAGGAGATTATTTAGGCTTGCCTCTGGTAGAAAGGCATCCCGGCCAGGAGAAACAGCAGTGAAAGGAGCGCAGGACCGCACTGAAACCATCTACCGCGGATTCAATAAATTTCCAACACAAAAACATGTAGCCTAATCTTGGTGAGTAAAGGTTTTTCAAATTATAACAAAATTATGTAGACAGAGTATATAGGCTAATGTTGGCATTATTCTTTTATTACATTTCAATGCTATTCACCTTTCGTCATTAGCCTTTATGTTAATTTCGTTATTGCCAAATACCCATCTTAATTTAGAATTTATCTTAATTTAATTTGTCAAGATAGACTCATTTTTATTGGCTCGTTGGCCTAGTGTATGCCTAGGCCTATTTAGAGTGCTGAGATGTAATGATGTTACATTGGACTTATTTTATTTCTTTGTTCCAACTTCCAAGTGGCCTATAGCCTAAGTTAGTCATGAATAAATTATGTTAAAACATGTATAAATGACTCATTTTTGACAAAAGGCAAAAGAGCTTGTGCTTGCGCACATTTGAATAATGTCGGGCTGTAAACGGGTTCGGGCTTTTAACACATGTCAATCAAAATGTACTTGTCAGGCTCGGGCCGAATTATGTGAGAGGGTGCTCGCTGCAGAGCCAGATGGGAGGACTGGAGCTCCAGCTCCCCCTCGCTGGAGGTAATGGGTGGAGATAGCCACCTAACCACACCCTAACTTACCCCTCACCCTATCCTAACCCTAACTCCACCCATTAATTCACACAAGGTTAGCTGGACCAAAGAGAGGGGGAGCTGGAGGGATTCGGCTCTGCAGTGAGAGTACTTGAATTATGTCCGGCTCGGGCACTGTCGGGCCTAACTTTTCAGGCCCGATTACAGCTCTACAATGGAGGACCAAATTCTGCTTTTAAAAAAACATACGTACAGGAGAATATGAAATGGGGAAAGCGCCTACCTTGCGATTTAACGTTATCATGCTGCGTTCATATACATAATCAATAAAGTGTACAGCCTACTGAATTCGCTCTAAAACGTTTTTGATATCACTTACGTAACGTTAGCCACGTTCAGCATTTCAAAATGTCCCGCATTTTAAGAGTTTGAAAAACTGCCGGGTACTTCCGGAAGACTTTAACGTTATATACACTGGAACGGATTTTAACAAGTTTACTAAAGCATGTTTAGAAATGCTAATTTTAGCTTCAAAACTAAATAACAGAAATGCGCAGCTACACTATGAAAATACATGTTGTATGAAAGACTCACCTCAATGGTTGGCATGATGTCTGCTGTAGCATTGTCCGAATTTGTCGTAGTTGGTGAAACAGGCATACTTTAGAAAGAGCGCGTTATTTTCTCACACATTACCAAATGGATGGCCTGAAATAAATTCAAATCATTCCCGCGCGCCGTTCCATCCTTGCTGTCCAAATACAGACACAACTCAGCCAACCGTCGTGGGCAGAGCTAAACTAGTGGCAAATTTGAATCTGCGTTCATGAGCGGATTGTGCGCGGGCGCGCGCGCGTACACACACTCTTTAAATCTACCATGACAGAAAACAACACCAAATTTGATTAAAATGAGCATATATTTGCAAGACAAGGTTAAAATAATAGTGAAAGTATTTTAAAATAATTAACAGTGCATGTAGCCTACTGTATGTACAAATACTATTATTAAAACCTCACATTAACCTTCACATAATTAACGACCTTCAATGGTAATAAAAACACTTTGACTAAATGATATGCGGTTCAATTTTTCCTTATTTTTACAGGAATAATCTGTAATTATTACATGACATTTTATGTTAAATTACACATTATTCTGTGAAAACAGGAGAATTTCCTTTTAAAAACAGAAAATGTATGTAATATCAAAATACAAGCAATTATCTGTAAATTTAATGGTGGAAGTTTAAAATACAGAAAGTATCTGTAAAACAACAGGTATTTTTTTAATCGTATAATGAAAAAAGGTAAAATACTGTAAAAAAATACAGACATTTACGTGTAAAATTACATTTATTTTTAACAGTGTAGTCTTATGACTATGTGGTTTCAAGGGCTGTTTGTCTTCATGAATAAGAGATACAAGGGAATGTTTATAGAAACTCAAGGTTTATGGGATGTTGTTGTGAAGCAGTTTGTTATAACAAAACTTGTTGGATTTGTGTTCTGAGCATTGAGACATACGCAACTAAGACTATTTAATAAACTCTGCTCCTTATATCATCATTACTTTGCCTCCTGCTTCTGCTCTTCATTTTCACTGTTTTTTCCTCAGTCAACTTCTTGGCTGATAGAAGACTGTTTATGGTGTTTTGGGTATTTTGGGTACCAGACAAGACCTCCTGTTAATAGGGTTTGGGTATTAGACTACTCTGCTGACGAGTTGTTCTATTATCGGACAAACTGATATTTTCTGACGGGATCTGGCATCTGGGGCTGGATCTTAATTGTCTAGGCATGGAGACAGCGATCTAACATTTTGCCGTTGTCGGCAGGATGGAATAACACGGAGCTGTTATCTCCATAAGAGCGGACTCGGGGTTGCTTCTCGCATGACCAGATGGTGGAATGTCCCAGACCACTGGGCTTCTGACTCCAGGCCACGAGTGAGGATGGGGACGACTCTCGCAGGCGTCTTCTACTGCAATGCAGAGTGAGTGTGTTCTGTTTGGCATTTCATGGAAATTCGGTACATATCGTGTTGGTAGCTAAGCTACTGGGTCAGATGATATCATTTCTACAGTTATGGAGTGGTCAGATGTTAAGCTACATGAGATAATTAACTTTGACACATCAGTTGGAAGAGCGTTTTTAAGATCAGTAAACAGAAGCAGTAACACATGATTAATAGTTGCTAAACATACAATCACAGTGCTGAAAGGTGTTCTCATTTAACCTAAGGACAACAGAAAAACTAAAGGGGTTAAACAGGGTTTTCAAAAAATGTTGAACATGTTTTAAAAGTTTTTAAAGATATTTGTCAGATTAAACAGATGCTAAAGTAATTGCTGTGAAGGTAAAGAGATTCTGGTCATAAAAAAAGGGACAAGTTTGAAGAAAAGCTTGAGTATGTTTGTTTGTGTGTGGGAAGCACATCACTAACAGTAGGGTAAATAACTCTGAAATTCAGAAATTGAATGGGTTTAGATGTGATGCAGACACTAATCTCACTGTTGTATTATTATTATTATAGCTGCAAAGATACAGCATGAGCAGAGTGCTAGCCTCAAAGCCGGTGTGAATCTTGATTTGCAGCCTAATATACATATTTATATGCTATATTAATATCTGTTAATAGTTTTATCAGCTTGAAAAACAACAGCTGAATGGGAAATTATCTTGTCTCAGACTCTGAGAAAAAGTGATTTCATCAGGTTATTTTTGTCAGTTCAGTGACATGTGAAACAGGTCATTTTTGAGATGCTAGGACACATCTGATTTCTGGAACTATTCAGAGCTAAGATTCTTTTGAGGATGTAACTACAGGTATAGTTGGATTACGTTTTGCAGATGAGCTGCAGTGTTAAACAGTTTTCTTTAATCTGTTAAGTTCAGGGCTCAATGACTGAACTCCTGAAGCTGGACTAGTTTATGAGGAATTGACACAAGTAGCATTCGCAGTACATATATCAGATACAGTGGCAGAGATGGTGCAAAGCTCTTTGAGAAATTTTTAAGGGTAGAAAACATTTAGACAATTTGGAACTCCAAATTTAAATTTGATTTTCTGCGCTGTTCATCTTTTGTGAACAATGGGGAATGCAAGGCAGGTTGAGCAGTAACTACAGACTAAAAGTCTCAGTGTCAGTTAATTTGGTTGCTCAAAATGTGAGTTGGCAAAACAGCTGAAATGCTGAAATCTACATGGACTCCCGTTGTGCCTTTAGGTGTTGTGCATGACTTTGGAGCAGGTTGGCAGCAGAGTGGTTGCGGTTGCTGCCGCATGAATGGCAGAAATCTTAACTGCTCAGGCATGTCATCTGCGCACTGAAACACCTCACTCACAGCTCACAGATAAAGCCAAGACGCAAATCTGTGGATTTGATTGTTTCTAAATGATCAGATGGATAAAAGGCTCTGAACCTTGCTTCCTTTTCTGGTCACACCCGATACACAGTGTGTGTTCGTCACTTAGGTGTTTTAATTTGTTCATGTTAAAACAATTTGGGTGAGGGGATTGTTAGGAAACATGCGGAAGAAGTTAACGGATGTGTGATGTCAAAAACACAATTTGGCAACACTATTCTATTTAGCTGGGAAAACCTGCACCCTCAGGGCTGTTTTGTGAATTTGTGATTTTGTGACTCTTAAAAATGCCAGGGTTACTGGGATGTTTTGGTTATTGTTGGCAAAATTTTTACAATCAATAGGCACTGGTGTCTTTATGGCTAAATATTGGTTTGAGACATTCCCTGATGGGAGTGTCAGACATTATTGATTCTGACCAGGGGAAACTTTAATGGTCAGGTATGTCACAAAGTCTGTGGACTTCATTGGATTTTCATACTACCAACAATGACATTCGTTATTTAAAAGAGTTAATCACACTCTGAGATCATACCGGCAAATGTGGTACGACAGAGCTAACATGGTTAGACATGCTTCTATTATTTCTGTGCATAATATGAATTTATCGGCTCAGTTTTGGCTGAAGGTCAAATGTTGCTGTGAGAGATCTTGCTATGGCAGGTGTGACTTAATTCAGATTTTCTTCTGATACATCGATTCGATTGGTTTTAACTGAGGCAATACAGGCTTGAATTCAGGCTTTAGGATGTGTGCAAACCTCCTCCAGAGGGGGGCGGACATAGAATTCTGCCAAAAATAAGTTTATCATTGGCAACCCCTTCAGATCCAAATTATGTAGAATTACATACATTGTTATTAGCCAAAACTAAATGGATAGATATTAGACATTGTGAATTTGCTCATTAATTTTGAATGAGACCCGGCGAAATGCTGTAGGAAGGAGTCATGGGGAAGAACCTTGTCTTTTAGTAACTTGGGGGACGAACTCATGATGAAGATATGGCGGGTGGGGGGCTATGATGATTAGCTTTCACCGGACTACAGTTAAGTCGCCAACCAGTCTCTATGTTCTCTGTTTATCTATCGAGGTTATAATGGAGTCAAAATCATTCCAACAAAGTTTAAGCAATCTTGTTTTTCAAAAAGTACAGTCTCTGTTTTCCGTTCTCTTGTTTTTGTGTTTTCACAGATCATTGTCAGTGACCTTCCAGAAATTCGCTGAGAGGTTCGAGCCTTATCATAAGAGGGACAGTTTGTGTCGACAAACAACGGCAAACAGAATAACAGGAACTTCAGGGAACGTCAGAGAGAGAGAGATGGAACTTTGCAATCTTCAAACTCAAGATGGTTCTTCGGGAAGAACAGAACTAACTACAGAGACACTTCAAGAGCAGACTACCAAGACTCTTCGAGAACTGACTCCTGAGACATTTCATGGATAGAGGCATTCTCAGCTATGAAAGATTTTTATATTGTTTTTAACACAAATACATCAGTATTTTTAAGTCATATATTTATCATACAAAATCAATCAGGCCAATTAATGAGTGGTTTATTATCATCATGCTGCAAGATATGGTCAAACATGACATGATGTGATTCAATCATTTGTCCATGACTAGAAGGTCATAGTTCTTATTAATTTACAACTACATGTCTACTAACTCTCAGAGCAGACTGTTAGGTTAGGTTTAGGGTTAGTAGAATAAGTTGACATTTACTTGCAAAGTTTAGAAGAGTGTTAGAAGATATTAAGCAGAAAGTCTACTAATACTTTAATGACTAGTGGACATGCAGTTGCAAAGTTACTTACTGTTAGCAGAATGTCTAAAGTGGACTATCAAAATAAAGTGTTACCCTATCAACATGTTGCCAACTTGATGACTCTTTCTCTTGCTGTAATGAACATAGTTCACAACTAGAGAAAAACACCTGAAAGAGAAGTCAAATTACCCAACTAAAGCAAACACTTATCACCATAACGGTGACATCAACATCTAAACCTTTGTTAATCTCAATTAGACCTTTTGTAAATGTTTGTCAGAAATGAAGTAAATCTAGTCTATAATAAGTGAAGCTGGTAATGCTGGAGTTATAGAAGTTTGAGCTTGATCAAACAAAGGTTGAGTTTTTACTTTTAACCAAAATTTTACTTCTAAGCAACACATCCAATGTCCAATGGGAAGCTTCCTGATTAAATCTTTATTATAATGTTAGAGAATAATGTTCTAACAATGTTATCAATAAACATTTGTAGAATGTTTTTAGAGAATGTTATCCTAATTTCTAGGAGAATATTCTGGGAACTAAAATAAAACTTGCCACTGAAAACATTACCAGAACATAGCATAATGTTCTCGGAACATCCCGTTAGCTGGGACACCATATAGTCGTCATACATTTGTATTTGAATACATGTTGTGCTGATTGTACAGTAAATCAGTCTAAACATTAAATGAAACAATACATTATTGTTATTCATTGAAATGGCAATGAAAGCTTACCAGAATCACACTGAAATGTGTTACACTGTCTGTCCACTTGCCTGTCTGTGTGTGTTAGATTAAATCTTATCTGTTATCATCAACAACAGTGGTGTTTTCCACTGCTGCACAGGCCTGGTAGTATGAATGAGCAGACACAGAGTTAGTGCACTGCCAGAGTATTCTCAACTCTATTCAGGAAGATCATATTTATACTAACAGCATCAGCCCAGACATCCAATCAAAGTCTTCAAGAGTTATATGTGACCTTACATGGATAGAAAAGAATTGGGTGGCTTCAGTTTCTCAGCAGAAACAGCATCAGCACAGTGTGTATGTGCAAAAGAAAGAGTACATCAAGTACATCTATTTGAAAGATAAAAAACTTTAAATAATTTTAACAATGCCCACTTTAAATCATTTATGATTCAATGCTTTAGTCTGAAGACATGCTGAGGCTGTTTTCTACTTTGTGTCTTTCCTCGGTTCTTAGTCTCAGTCTCCTCTGTGGTGTTGGTGTGTTTGCCCACAATGCCCAGAATATCTAATCAGCTCACATTCACAGGAAATGCTGCATGTTCAGCCTTTTTTACATCTGATATCAAAGATGGTAAAAATAAACACACACTAAAGGAAAAAACGGTAACACTTTACTTGAAGGGGTGTGCATAACACTGACATGACACCTTCATAATCACGATATGACACAAGTCATAAATATGAAGGAGGTTTTATGCATGTTTATGTCAGCTGTAATTAAGTGTCATTTGCTCAGTTATGTCATTTTTAATGCAAAGATTACATTGTTTGAGATGCCTTTGTTATGACAACTTGACATAAACCAATACATCATAACCTGTCAGTGTCCTTGTCATGACAACTTGACATTACCAAGACAACAGAACCTGTCATAAATCTGTCATAAACATGACATAGCAGATTAATTGTCAAACTTAAGAAACTACTTAGCTATATGGGTTAATATTACATTAAACTGTCATGTGGTTGGTTTTGACATTGGCTGTTATGAGGCCATTATAATTGTGTCATCAATATTTTCCTGACCACTTTTTTTCAGTAGTATAAATTGAACTTGTCATTAAGTGTTAATACTCTGTCAAATAATTTTACAAAAAGCTTCACGAATATTTTTCTTGACCTCAACTAGTGGTACAAATTGAACTTGTCATTAAAATGTCATTAAGTGTTAATACTCTCTCAAATAGTTTTATAACAGTGTCATGAATGTTTAAGTTTCCGTTGACACAAGGTGAGGTAATAGACAATTTCAAATGCCATATAAAAAGATGAATAGGTGTTAGAGATATCAAATCAATCATCCAATAAAAATAATAATGATTAAAATTGATAAAATTATATTTTATTGCATTTTGAGAGCAGTCCACCCCAAATTAAGATGAAAACGGTACAATGGCGGGTTAAGCCATGCAGAGTTTGGTCCATGTCACTGCAAGAACAGTTAATTACAGCATCCCACTCATTTATATTTTCTTGACATTCTTTTTTACATCATGGATAAGTCTACCTAAGACACCATCATAATGGCGTACACCTAACCAGTGCTGCCACTCTATCATTTTGAGGTGAGTTTTCAATGACTCAAGAGTACGATTTCCTCTATGACGCCATATTTTCAACTTGTAATTTTGCCATGCCATGCTCAATATGCTAAGTATGAGCACCAGTCCCTGGATCTACAAAGTGTCTTTTATGGCAGACAGAATATTGTCGATATCCGTACTGGGAAAGCTGACTCTTGTAGGCACGCCATTCATCCATAAGGATTGATGTTCTTGGTCTGATGTGTCGTTGAATTTGGCTTATAAGTGTTTGCCTTGAGCGGTCCTTGACGAGTCTCAGAATGGGTCTTCTGGAAATACCATCAACCTCTAGCATCCCGAAGACCCAAGACGCCAAGTGTTGCCACATCGGCCACGATGGTACTAAAAAATAAATAAAACAAGATAAATTCTTTAATCAGGGTTGTGCTGTATTTTTGGACTCTTGGACAGTTAATAGACTGATCCTTCTTATCTGGCTTGATAATAAAAAAAATTGCCTAACAGGTGCAAATGCATTTTTATTTCTGACATTTTCCATTTAAATAATTTAATTTCCTTACAACAAAATATTGGTTCATTTTTATATTTTTCTGTACAAAAGCTGTCATATAAATAAAAAAAATATTTTGGATTGTATTGCTTTTTAATAGAACATAGATTAGCGGAATACCATCCTACCATCCTATATATTTTGTTTACAGACTTATTGTCTGATTATAAATGAAGGGTATATTTATTTCTTAATATAGTGTATGTTTTTTAATGTATCACTTTTTTTCCATTCATCCCATGTTTAAACACTGCCATTAAATTTATACCAATATTAACATTTTGCTCTTACCATTTAATCTCTTACCATTTAATGTGCCTCATTTATACTTGTGTCACGAATCTGGTCGGTGTCCCGCTGTCCGCTCACCACCAGAGGTCACTCTCACCACTCTGTCTGTTGTACCACACCCCGGACTACATCTCCCGTCATGCATCACGCTGATTGCGTCAGCACATGTGACCAATCAGCAGCACCATAAAAGCCCCGGTCTTTCCCCATGCTAGTCACGGATTGTTGATAGTGTTTCTCCCATTGTTTAGCGTACTCTTGTTTCTTGTTCCTTGTGTTTTTTGATTCCCTCGCCTGGCTCCCCGTTTTCGACTGATCGCCGCCTACCTTTGGATTATTGCTCGTCATTAAGGACTATTCTCTCGTCTCGCCTCTGACACTCCTGTTTACTGTTGATTTGACCCTGCCTGTCCGACCATGTATCTGTCTCGTCCCTATAATAAAGGCTCGCGAATGGATCCGCTCGCCTCTCGTCTCGTTTACTCCGTTACAGAACAATCCGTCACACAAGGATCCAGCAGCTTCACTCCCGGACATTCAACAGATATGGACACAGACAGGATACTATTCAGGATAAAACAAGGACCACGCACACTCGAACAACACATCCGTGAGTTTTTGGCTATCGCTAATTATTCCACCCTCCCGGACTGTACAATTATAGAAATTTTTTGTGATGGTGTCAACGAGCCACTGAAGGCGAGACTAAGACGCGAGGGTCCGCGTTCATCAGTCGCGGAATTTCTGGACTTTGCACTTTTGTGTGTGGACTCTCCTTTTACCGTGGGTGTCGCGGAGGAGGAACGCGACAACGCGGTAATGGCGGCCGCGCATCCCGCTCACATAATGGCGGCCGCGCCGGAGCGCGACGCCACGGAACCGCTGGCCGCCTGGCTCACTCGTGGAAATGCGGCCACGCTGGATCGCGCTCGAGCAATGACGGCGGCCATGGATCGCATTGTACTAATGGCGGCGACATTGGTGCCCATTCGCAACATGGCGGCCGCGTCTGAGCGCGTTCATAACATGGCGGTGACAACAGAGCCCGTGCACAAAATGGCGGTGACTGCGTGCCCGCTC
>VONZ01002570.1:0-45586 GCA_012976165.1 Labeo catla
TGATAGGCCGTGATCGTGGGATATCAGACGAGGCATGGCACGGCTCTGGAAGGTCAGACGAGACGTGACTTGGCTCTGGACGGATAGACGAGACATGACGAGGCACTGGGAGGTCTGATGAAACATGGAGAGGCTCTGGGCCGTCAGGCGGGACGTGACTTGACTCAGAGCGGTCAGACGAGACATGGTGAGGCTCTAGACAGATAGACGAGATGTGACTGGGCTCTGGAGGGTCAGACGAGGCGTGACTTGACTCTGAGCGGTCAGACGAGGCGTGACTTGACCCTGAGCGGTCAGACGAGGCGTGGCTTGACTCTGAGCGGTCAGATGAGGCGTGGCGGGGCTCTGAGCCATCGGGCAGGATGTGACTTGGTTTGTGGTGACCAACTGTGACTTGGCTTGACTCATGGGGAACAGCTGTGACTTGGCCTGACTCATGGGGAACAGCTGTGACTTGGCTTGATTCATGAAGAATAGCTGTATCTTGGCTTGATTCATGAAGAACAGCTGTATCTTGGCTTGACTCGTGGAGAACAGCAGCTGTATCTTGGCTTGGCTTGTGGAGAACAGCTGCGACTTGGCTTGACTCGTGGGGCACAGCTGTGACTTGGCTTGACTCATGGAGAACAGCTGTAACTTGGCTTGATTCATGGGGAACAGCTGTGTCCTTGCTCGACTCTGTAGCTTGACCGGGCTCTGTGGCTTGACCGGGCTCTGTGGCTTGACCGGACTTGGAAGCTTGACTTGACTCTGGAACTTGACTCGACCCTGAAGCAGCAACGGTAACTTGACTTGACTTCGAAGACGCGTCTGCAGCTTGACTTGAATCGGGGGTAGCTGCCATTTTAGCTGCCCATACAGCCATTAGGGGTGAGTCCAGTACGTGAGCCATCAGGTGGCGTGGCTTGGAGACAGCGACCATCTTGTCGAGTGGCTCTGGGGTGGCGGCCATCTTGTGAACAGGTTTGGGGATGGCGGCCATCTTGTGGACTGGCTCTGGGATGGCGGCCATCCTGTGGACGGGTTCTGGAATGGCAGCCATCTTGTGGAGTGGCTCTGGCGTGGCAGCCATCTTGTGCAGTGGCTCTGGCGTGGCAGCCATCTTGTGCAGTTGCTCAGGAAAGATGGCTGTAATCTGACTTGAGACAGGGGCAATAGCTCTGACTTGACTTGATGCAGGAAACACAGCTGCAACTTGACTTGATTTGGAAACTTGACTTGACTCAGGAAATGCAGCTGCAGCTTGGCCTGACTCGGAAACTTGATGTGACTCAGGAAGAGTAACTGCAGCTTTAAATGGCTCTTGTATGGCGGCTGTGACGTGACGGAGCTCTGCTCTCGCCGCCATCTTGTGAACGGGCTCCGCTGTCGTCGCCATCTTGCCAACCGGCACCGCAGTCGCCGCCATTTTGTGCACGGGCTCTGTTGTCGCTGCGATGGCATGAATGTGCTCCGACGCGGCCGCCATCTTGGGAACAGGCACCGCTGTAGCCGCTACCGCGTTAACGCGCTCTGGCGCGGCCGCCATCTTGTGCGCGGGCTCTGCTGACGCCGCCATAGCATGAGCGCGCTCCGACACGGCCGCCATTTCTCGAGCGATCCAGGCGGCAAACTTGTTTGTGGCGTCGTGATCCGGCAAGACCGCTAGTTTGCGAGTGGGACGCGCGGTCGCCCTTACCGCGTTGTCACGTTCCCTCTCCGCGACTCCCACAGTGCACGGTGAACCCACACACAAAAACGCAAAGTTTAAAAACGCCTCTAGAGACGAGCGCGGACCCTCGCGTCTCAATTGCGTACGGAGGGGCTGGTTAACGCCGTCACAAAATATCTCAATAATGATACAGTCCGGGAGAGTGGAATGATTCGAGATTGAAATGAACTCACGGGTGTATTGTTCCAGTGTGCGTGATTTCTGTTTAATCCTGAAGAGAATTCTGTCAGTGTCCATATCCTCTGACTGTCCGGGGGTGAAGCTGCTGGATCCTGTTGTGACGGATTGTTCTGTTACGTGGAGTGAATGACGGGAGACGAGCGGATCCACATGCAAGCTTTTATTGTATGGACGAGACAAAGACATGGTCGTACAGGCAGGGTCGAATAGCATAGCAGATAGGGGTGTCGTAGGCAAAGCACAATCGGAGTCCGTGAATCAGGCGTAAGTCCAAACGGGGGCGAACAACGTCCGTGAAGGGTGATCCGAGAGAAGAGTCAGACAGGCGAGAGATCCGAAAAACACCGGGAAACGCTAGGAAACTACTGGGAGATACAGGGAAACTACTACAATAACAATCCGTGCCGTGCATGGGAAGTCCGGGGCTTTTATAGCGGCACTGATTGGCCACCTGCGTGTGACGCAACCAGTGCAGTGGAGGATGGGAGATGCAGTCCAAGAGATAGTGTAACAGTCTGTGTGAAAAATAAGGAGAGTGTGACCTCTTGTGGTGGGCGGTACGCGGAGCATCAACCAGATCCGTGACAGTAGTCTGTGATTCCTAAATTAAGACCCAAACTGTCTCATTTTCTCTGCAGTCCATAGCAGTCCATGTAATGAAAAATGCTGAAAATTCAGCTTTAATAACAACAATAAATTATATTTTACAGTATATTTACAGATTACATGTTTTTCTATTTTACATTAAATTATAGTATTTCCTATTTTACTGTTATTATGGATGAATTAAATGCAGCTTTTGTGAGCTGAAAAAATGCTTTTTTAAAAACATTCAAAAAATTACTATTTAGAAATTAATAAACACCAATAATAATTATTAATAAAATAATAATAAACACCAATGAACATCCACTACAGAACTGCATCTTATTCCTGTCAAGTTGGAACAGCATCTCCACAAAAACGAGAGCATTTTACCAGCACTATATAGTTACATAAATTCTATTATGATTCCCTAAAATATCTATTGTAAAAATTCATTTCAACATAATATAACTTTAATAAATGTATAGTCTGAAAGTTTTGCTTTAAAAAACAAACTTTTTATTATTTTTATTCGCTGTTAGTAATTTAGAGAGGGACGCATCAGTGGCTTGGTGCAATTACTGTATCCATGGCAACGTCAAATTAAAAAACGCACTTCCACAACATCGTTCAATCGATGGGCGGTAAGATGCAAACAATCAATCGATCTCCTTTACAACAAACATTTTTATTGTAACATTTTCGGCATCAAATTCTTTTATCATTCATATTTGATTACATTTTTTGTACTGATAAAACGTTTGGACAATTCATATTTAGTGTATTGTATGATATCCGCATTTAAAATATGCTATGCTATCCACTTAGCAACAGCATGACCTTACAAGTCGAGTGTATTGTCAACTGTGTGTTTTCGTTTTCCTCGTTTGCGCGTTTTCCATATCTAATGTGATTTACGTGCGTCTAGAGCCACCTAATGGCGAACTGTGGCATTCGTTTGTCTCTATGGCCTTTAGAAAACCTGGTCCTCAGTACTGCTCAGGTTTGTCAAGGTCCTCACTAATATAGCTAAACCAGTAGGTGTGTTTTCTTCTTTAATCTCATATGCAGGTGTAAACATGCAGCTCATTTGGGCAGATGTATTGCAAAACAGAATAAATTGCTCCCTTCTCTTCCTAAGAAGAGAGTCAATAACATACTGTGTAAGAAAAAAAAATGCAATATTAGAGTCATTGCAATATGCAATGTTTTGCAATAACCAATTTTATTTTTAATACGATTTTGTATTTAATTTAAATTTAATAAAAACATTGTAAGTTACTAATTATATTATATTATATTATATATATATATATATATATATATATATGTATATATATTATTAAGTATTTATAACCCCTTTCTAAATGAGAGTTAAGAAAGTCAGAAAATAACAGCTAGTACTATTTTAAGATTGCAGCTAACTTGAAGTTATGTCCAGATGATTATCATGTTATTAACAGATGTGAAAGTTCAGAAAAAAAAAGATATGGCGACGTGACACAAATTTTGCTTAATGACACCTAAAATGTCTGTAAAATTTCCACCCCCGCCACCCATCTGGACCCCTGCTTATGCTCCGCTCACCACCACCACCACCACCATCATCCCTACTGCATCCAGCACCCACACCATGATGGGTTTCACGGCCCAGTGTCTGGAAATGCATTTTGGAAGGAAAATGTTGAAACACTTCAGATTAAATTCCAAAAACATGTGCAATGTTAAAAAAAGATTGTCCCAATCTAGTCAGCTAATTAACGCAAAACACCTGCAAAGGTTTCCTCAGCCTTTAAATTGTCTCAGTCTGGCTTAGTAGGCTTCAGAATCATGGGGAAGACTGCTGACTTGACAGTTGTGCAGAAGACCATCACTGACACCCTCCATAAGGAGGAAAAGTCTCAAAAGGCAATTGCAAAAGAAGCTGGATGCTCACAGAGCGCAGTATCGAAGTATATTAACAGAGTGTTAAGAGGAAGGGAAAAATGTGGCTGGAAAAGGTGCACAAGTGACAGGGTTGACCGTAGCCTTGAGAGGATTGTCAAGCAAGGGTGGTTCAGAAATCTGGGAGAGCTTCATAAGGAGTGGACTGAGGCTGGTGTCAGTGCATCAAGAAGCACCACATACAGACGTCTGCATGACATGGGCTACAGCTGTAGAATTCCATGCGTCAAGCCACTCCTGAACCAAAAACATCAGAAGCGTCTGTGCTGGGCTAAGGAGAAAAAGTACTGGTCTGTTGCCCAGTGGTCCCAAGTCCTGTTTTCAGATGAAAGCAAATTTTGCATTTCATTTGGAAATCAAGGTCTCAGAGTCTGGAGGAAGACCGGAGAGGCACAAAAGTCAAACTGCTTAAAGTCCAGTGTGAAGTTTCCACAGTCAGTGATGGTTTGGGGTAAAGCTGTAATCAGGCCTTAAAAGTTAGGCCCGACAGTGCCCGAGCCCGACAGAATTCGGCCCGAGCCCGACAAGTACATTTTGATTGACAGCTTTTAAAAATTTACTAAATATCTTCATGGAACATGATCTTTACTTAATATCCTAATGATTTTTGGCATAAAAAAAAAATGGATAAGTTTGACCCATGCAATGTATTGTTGGCTATTGCTACAAATAAACCCAAGATACTTATGACTGGTTTTGTGCTCCAGGGTCACAAATGTGTTTAAAAATCATATTTTCAGGTGTATAAATCTCAATGGTAAAAATGTACACTTATGGTTTTGTGGTCCAGGGTCACGTATGAGGGGCAGGGAAACAAGGGTAACAAAGAAAAACGCAGGGAGAGAGAGAGAGAGAGCGAGAGAGAAGAGAGAGAGAGAAGAGAGAGAGAGCTCCCATGTCCAGGTCCTGAGGCAACACAAACCGCAATAACACCAAATTAAAGATTGAAATGAATGTGACAATGTTTCATGAAATAAACTCTGGGACAAATAAAGGCTCTAGGTCTTGGAAGGCTGCAGTAGTTCAGACTTGTGTTCAGACATAACTCCTGTACAGCAAGCTGGAACACACTACTCAACTTCTTAGTTTTCAACACTTTCACATACACCAAAGTTGGCTGGAACACGTTACACAACTTTTCTGTTAAACCTCAAGTTGCCAACATCTTCCGTTCCCACCATTTCTTGTTTGTCTTGTTATGTGTCTTGTTGACTTGTAGGGTGAGGTTAAACAGAAAAGTTGTAAAAGACGGCAGTTTCTCAAAGAGGAAAACCTCCTTCTGTCTCCTCTGTTTGGGTTCTTATACACTGCTCCAGTCACACCTTAACCAGCTGGAACACAATCTGTTATACAGGTATGTGCCAAAAAATTAGAATATCAAGGGAAAGTCCATTTATTTCAATAATTTGTTTCAAAAAGTGTTATATTAGTTCACTACACACCAAGTGAAATATTTCAAGCCTTTATTTGTTTCAATTTTGATAATTATGGATTAAAGACAAAAGAAAAAAAACAAATCCAGTATTTTACAAAATTAGAATACGTCATGTGACCAATAAAAAAAGGATCTTAAACACACGTTGGCCTTCTGAAAAGTGTGTTAATGTACTGTATTATGTCCTCAGTACTTTGTTGGGCCTCCTTTTGCACTAATTACAGCATCAAGGCGGTGTGGCATGGAGGTGATCAGCCTTTGACACAGTTGAGGTGTTATGGTGGCCCAAGTTGCTTTGATATTGGCCTTCAGCTCGTCTGCATTTCGGGGTCTCTGTTCCCTCATCTTCCCCATAGATTTTCAATGGGGTTTAAGTCAGGCGTGTTTGCCGGCCAATCAAGTACAGTTATTCCATGGCTATTAAACCAGGTACTGGTAGTTTTGGCTTTGTGGGCAGGTGCCAAATCCTGCTGGAAAATAAAATCATCATCTCCAAAAAGCTTGTCCGCAGCAGGAAGCGTGAAGTGCTCTAAAATTTCCTGGTAGACAGCTGCGTTGACTGTGGACTTGATAAAAGACAATGGACCCACACCAGCAGATGACATGGCTCCCCAAACCAGAGCTTAAGATCTTTGCCCGAACTCGACAGGACCCGATGGGTTCGGTCAGGTTCGGGCTTAATTTGTATCATTTTACACGGGCTCGGGCTGGGCACGGGCTTGCGCTCCGGCTTGTGCGGTAAATGAGCGGTCATGTGATGCATTTCGATTAGCGCGAGAAAGATGCGAAAATGGATGTTGAGGAGGTGAAACGGAGGCTTGCCTCTGGCGATTACATTGTGGCAAAATTTACAAAACTTGCAAAATTAGCCAGATCAGTACTGTGCATCCCGGCCAGTCGCAGCAGCAGTGAAAGAGTGTTCAGTGCTGCTGGACGCACCATCAGTGAGCGCAGGACTGCACTGAAGCCATCTAACGTGGATTCAATAAATTTCCAAAACAAAAACACGCAGCCTAATCTTGGTGAGTAAAGGTTTTTTAAATTATAACTAAATATTAATTGAGTCTTAAATGCATAATGTAGACAGAGTATATAGGCTAATGTTGGCATTAATCTTTTATTACATTTCAGCTGCTATTCACTGTCGCGTTGAGGCTGGATTGTGGAGAGAAGTAGCGAAGCAAATCCCGCGGAGCCTTTATCTTAATTTCGTTATTGCCAAATACCCATCTTCATTTAGAATTTATCTTAATTTAATTCGTTAAGAAAGACTCATTTTTATTGGCGCGTTGGGCTAGTGTATGCCTAGGCCTATTAATAGTGCTGAGATGTTATGATGTAACATTGGACTTATTTTATTTATTTGTTCCAACTTCCAAGTGACCTATAGCCTAAGTCCGTCATGAATAAATTATGTTAAAACATGTATAAATGACTCATTCTTGACAAAAGGCAAAAGAGCTGTGTGCTTGCGCACATTTGAATAATGTCAGGCTGTAAACGGGTTCAGGCTTTTAAAAAAAGCTGTCAACCAAAATGTACTTGTCGGGCTCAGGACGAATTCTGTCGGGCTCGGGCACTGTCGGGCTTTTAAGGCCTGATTACAGCTCTACCCCAAACCATCACTGACTGTGGAAACTTCACACTGGACTTTAAGCAGCTTGACTTTTGTGCCTCTCCGGTCTTCCTCCAGACTCTGAGACCTTGATTTCCAAATGAAATGCAAAATTTGCTTTCATCTGAAAACAGGACTTGGGACCACTGGGCAACAGACCAGTACTTTTTCTCCTTAGCCCAGCACAGACGCTTCTGACGTTGTTTTTGGTTCGGGAGTGGCTTGACGCATGGAATTCTACAGCTGTAGCCCATGTCATGCAGACGTCTGTATGTGGTGGTTCTTGATGCACTGACACCAGCCTCAGTCCACTCCTTATGAAGCTCCCCCAGATTTCTGAACCGCCCTTGCTTGACAATCCTCTCAAGGCTACGGTCAACCCTGTCACTTGTGCACCTTTTCCGGCCACATTTTTCCCTTCCTCTTAACACTCTGTTAATATACTTTGATACTGCGCTCTGTGAGCATCCAGCTTCTTTTGCAATTGCCTTTTGAGACTTTTCCTCCTTATGGAGGGTGTAAATGATGGTCTTCTGCACAACCGTCAAGTCAGCAGTCTTCCCCATGATTCTGAAGCCTACTAAGTCAGACTGAGACAATTTAAAGGCTGAGGAAACCTTTGCAGGTGTTTTGCGTTAATTAGCTGACTAGAGCCTACAACGTTGAACTTTGTCATGATATTCTAATTTTGTGAAATACTGGATTTGGGGTTTTTTTTTTTTATCTTTAATCCATAATCATTAAAATTGAAACAAATAAAGGCTTGAAATATTTCACTTGGTGTGTAGTGAACTAATATAACATACAAGTTTCACTTTTTGAAACAAATTATTGAAAGACTTTCCCTCGATATTCTAATTTTTTGGCACATACCTGTACATACATAACCGTATATTAAATGGTTTACATTTATGTAGTTTCATATATTGCTGTGCATGAATGTACACTTAAGTTTTTACTTTATGCGAGCATATATTTCACATTTTGACATTTCATATATGAACATATATGTGACATTTTTGTTCTGGAAGTCGACTTCTTTAAATTGGACAACTGTAAATGCAATTTTCTCAATATTTAGATTTTTTTTTTGCACCCTCAGATTCCAAATGTTCAAGTAGTTGTATCTCGGCCAAATACTGTCCTATCCGAACAAACCACTTAGTGAGCTTTCAGATGATATATAAATCTCAATCTGTGGGTTTGGCTGGACTCTTTGTGTTGTGTTCAAGCACAACGTTTTAGCCCAGATGCAGCTGACGCACGTTTGGCCTTTGGTCACCACTAGTTCTCTGGTGTCGGTTTGGTGTGTCAGGGGCTAAGCACAGCTGTCATCTCCTCAGTCAGGTGGGAAGATTAAGGGACAAACCAGGCCTCTGGCTTCCATGAGGACCATTTTAACAAATGTTGTCATCTGGCTCAATAAAAAGATATGAGGGCACTGTTGGGGTGGTGGTCCTTGAGGGATTGGGTTATTCTGTCATGGTTGTAAGCAGAGAGTTGAGGCACGGATCTAAATGCAGGCTTTTAAATTAAATAAATGAACGTGATGATGTCAGGAATGCAGGAGAAATAAAACAATCTACAGTTACTCAACAAGAGGGGGTGGGGGGGTGGAGATTTTTGCATGTCACTGGAGTTTGTGGAAATTAAGGAAGCTGCAGGTGCAGATTAGAGACAAAAAGGTCGATTACAAAACTTGTGTTTTATAACTGTTTCTCATTTCTCATATTTTGAAACAAGTGGGTGTTACCTACCCGCTTCTTTGGTAGAGAAGTTTATTTTTCCGTACACATATACACGTACTGTATATCGTATCGATCTGAGGTTCAGCCACACTTCAACAGAGGATACAGGTAAGGACCATGCCTTTCCAACACCGATAATGGCATTCACGAGTAGAGACAGTAGAGTCAGCCTTAAATACCAAACAACCAGTTGGTGCATTTCCACTAGATTTAAAGATGCATTGCTAATCTGACACACAGTGCACAGTGACATAGAAATGACTGTAATGAGGTAAATATTATAGAATGAACGCAGCTGCGATAATCTGTTGATTGTTGTGTTTGTGTGGTCAGGATGGAGGTACTTGTGATGCTGTTGCTCTCACTACTGCCTGGGCTGTGTGATGCTGTTTTTGCAGGTACGTTTATGGTAATATATTTGTTACTAATACCATGTTGATTAATAATATTTATTTCGTATCGGCATTTTAAGCGGAGTATTTAAATGTGATTGAATTAAAACTGCTTATGTAAATGCATGGTTATGTTAAAATCTATTATGAAATATTCTATTGATGATATTTATCAATTGATAACCGAATAACTGAAATTTTACGATTACGCTTTGATTATGTTAAGTGTCCCCCACTTGCTGTTTTCTGCTTTATGTTTTGTATTGTTTTGTTGGGGTTGTTATGGTTGTACCATTTGGTTTCCTTTATATTAACATTAACATCATGTGAAAAATGTCAAATAAAATATAAAAAAAACAAATAAATAAATTAGTGGTGTCAATCGATTAAAAAAACATGACTAATTAATCGGACATTTTTTTTCTTGAAATTAATCGCGATTAATCCCACCTAACATTACAAGTTTTAATTATACTTTTATATTGCAATAATTTCACATTCAATCTTCAAATTAATGTAGAAACAACATAAAAGAAGTATATTTTTGATATTTGTTTAATGACATCTTTTTTTATGACTGAAGGCAAGTATCACTGATACCAACTGATGTCTCTATGATTTGTTTCCTAATATTGAACCATTGACTATAGACGTTCAACCTTATAATTGAGAGCTTTTGATATAACACTTATTAGACTTGTAATTAAATTATATTAAATGTCATATAGCTACCTGTGCCCTTCAGCAAGAAAATATAGCTGTTATCAAACACTAAAATCTAAATTAATTAAAAGATAAAGCTTAAAACTAAAGAAGTTGTTGCTTTCCTCATTTTTAATTGTGTTCTTTGTATAACAGACATCACAGCAGCTGGTTATTAGGATATTTTGGCTGCTGTTACTTTAAAAGCTGCCGCTGCTGAACATCAAGCGGATCTGACACTGCTTTAAATGTGACTCTTAAAGGGGTCAACAACACCCTTTTTACCTTGTCTAGCCGCTAAACTTCCTAACTACCACGTTATAAGGAAAGGCGATTGCAAACATTCATAAAAAACCCTTATACTCACTTCTGCTGTAAGTGAAGCTGGATCATGAATGATTTGCACGAACATAGATGGATATATGTAGATCGGGAGGCGCATTCCCTTCACAAACAAACATAATCTACTGCATCTTCAGCGGCTCAGATGTCGGGAGTAAATGACGACCACTATGTTCATTATTACATCCAGCAACACAACACCTCAATCACTCAATCTGAGATATTCTTGTCTAACTTACATCCCTGCTCCGGCATCAAAACAAAGAGGTCGGACTGTTACAGCTTATTCGAGGTAAATCGCTCATGTCAATCAACTATTGTGGGAGTGTCCTCTGTCATGTGACGCCACAACGACAGGCATCTGAGAACGGCTCGATTTGAAAAAGGGGATGTTATTTTTACAGATTAATTAAAAACCACTGCATGGATTTTTATCATTATAGGGTAGATTTGTACATACACTGACAACACACATTA
Organism: Labeo catla; assembly: GCA_012976165.1. Lineage (NCBI taxonomy): Eukaryota > Metazoa > Chordata > Actinopteri > Cypriniformes > Cyprinidae > Labeo > Labeo catla. The sequence continues at coordinate 11,132 of VONZ01002570.1, forward strand.
ATGTTCAGACAACATGAAAAAGTGAACTTAGCATCCGATGACCCCTTTAAATAATAAACACTTACATACACAGTTTTAACAGAGCTTTAGTCGCCTTTTTTGTAACTCCACGACTTAACTGACGTCATAACTACGACTAACTACATACTCGTAGTTTCATTTTGGTTTGAATATGATACAGCACTTTAATAGGCTATAGCATAATACAGCGCGCTATGAGCACAGTGTAATGGCTGTCAGGACAAGAAGGTTCGTTTTTACTGACATATGACCAGACAGCACCTCATCTGACCACAGTTCACTGATGTTCTACTGAAGCTCTTTGTCACCGGTACCGTTTCCGCACTCGTTTGACTCGCACTGAGGTGAAGTTGGAGCGCACGCGTCTGAAAGTCTCCCGTTCGATGTGCTCGTTATTACGTTCTGCGTCTAAATAAACGCAGTTCTTTAGTGGTTGTGGGTGGTGTTGCCAAATCTAGCCCACGCCCCTGCATTAATTGCGTTAAATATTTTTAACGCGTTAAAACGAAAAAACGAATGGCCTGCATGAACACGATAATTTTGACACCACAAAAACAAATAAATAAAAAATTTAACGTTAATAACAAATGCAATAATGTCCTGTGATAGTCAGATACGTCAACATATTCAGATGATTCATACTCTGGATGAAGATCCTTGATGCGACAATGCAGTGGATCATAAACCTGTGCATTAGTAAAGGCATCAGTAAACTGTATGTTTATAGCAAGCATCAAGGTAACTCATTTGTTTCTGTCTGCTCTGTTGAACAGTATCAGCCCCATTTATTGATGGTTTTTATTTGAAACATTTGACATTTCAATCATTTCTATATCAAACTGCACAGAAAATCTCGCTCTTGGAGCCAGTGCCGTCCAATCGTCTACATACAATCTCTCTGGGATGGCAAATAACGCTGTAGATGGAAAGAGATCTACAGATGACACGCTATGTGCTCATACTGCAATTCAGAATAACCCTTGGTGGAGAGTTGACTTGACGAAAGCCTACCAGATTACCAGAGTTACCATCACTAATGGCGGAGAGCAGATCAGTGGTGCTGAGATCCGTATTGGCAACGAAATGACAAATGACGGCAACAGTAATCAGCTGTGAGGACTGTTCTCTCTCTCTCTCTCTCTAATTCTCGCACAATTGTAAAGGCATTACTTTTCATTAAGTCTGTGTGGGTTGCATTCATTCGTTGTTTATTTTGACATTAACATTTTTTTTTTTGTTTAAAAAATTGAATCAGCTGTATTTCTCATTTTTCTTTAATAGGTCAAAATGACCATTTACTTTTATGTAAAACTAATTGTCAGAGCAAAAAAACAAGTCAGTGCAAATGGACACGGTATGTTTTTTTTCTTCTTCATTTCTCTCTGTCCATAGGGCTGTTGCAGTTTGGTCCATCCCATCTGGAAGCACACTATCATTTGACTTCAGGCCTATCGAGGGGCGATACGTCAACATTTTTCTGCCCGGAACGCACAGAGCTCTCAGTTTGTGTGAGGTTGAGGTTTTTGCAGGTAAAAGACAGAGGGGAAGCACCTGTGATTTAATTTGTTTCTGTACACATTAATGTGTGATTAACGCTTATTACTGTACTTTATTAACAGAATACGATCCCCCTTGTGTTCCGGGTGAGTGTTATTTCTAACTTTGAAAGTTCTTTCAGTAATAAACACACACATATTCTTACGAATGTTTCAGAGATGTCAAAGCAGTCCCAAACCAATAATCCACAGTTACGCCCACAAACAGGGGATTGATGTATTCAAGCACAACAAAAGAAAAGAGTTAGTTGAAGTGTTTTGAGTGTTCTGCTTTTTTCCCATGGGAAACAGGCAATCTTGCTCTTGGTGGTGAAGCTGTCCAGTCTTCCGTTTTTCGTTCATTTAATGCCCAAAACGCTATAGATGGAAATAGAGATACAGTGATCAGGTCATGTAGTTTGACTCAACGTGACAGTCCGTCCTGGTGGAGGGTTGACTTGAAGAAAGTCTACAAAATAAGTAAGGTTACCATCACTTCTCCCAGGCGTTATTTGGGGACCAGTGGCTTAGAGGGGTCTCTGATTCGTATCGGCAACAGCCTGGAAAACAACGGCAACGACAATCCGCTGTAAGTTGGACAGGTTCATTCTCTCTCTATGCTTTTGTGTTCTTTATGCATTTTTTTATGGGTTTATAGTTTTCAATCCTTTCAAGTAGAGGCATCTCGCATAAGTTGACTGGCATTGAATATGATGCTTCATATTTGGATAAAGGCATGCCTCCATCAGACATATCTACTGTCTTTTTCTGTGTTCATCCACAGGGCTACGATCATTGAGAACATTCCAATCGCAAGCACAAGGACGTTTGAGTTTGCACCTATTTATGGACGATATGTCAACATTGTAGGCAAAGACCCAATGCTACCTCTGTGTGAGGTTGAGGTGTATTGCATGTGAGATATACATGTGAATAGAGCATGTGTTGTGTGTGTGTGTGAACTGAGTGTAAGCTAATAAAACACACACAAGAAAAGAAAATACAAATGAACTAACTAAATAAACTACTAACTAAATAAATGTAATGACGAGTCAGCGGAGTTGGGATCCATATGCAGCGTTTATTTAGAAAAGCACAACAGTGAAACAGGTGGGGTCGATGATCAGCAAACAGGTGTGTCAGAGGCGAGACAAAGGCAGAGTAACGAGACAGGCGAGTTGTCGGGGCAGGCAGCAGACAGAATAAACAATAATCCGTAAACAGAGCAATGGGTCAAAAAGGCAGGCAGAGGAGAATTGATAACGAGAGTAACAGTCCTGGGTCAATACACAAAAATCCAACAGAGAAATAGAGAATGCTCAGAATTGTCAGCCGGGGCAAAACAAGACTTCGCAAAGAGGGGATGTGAACCGGAAGTTTATATGGGATGGGGACAGGAAGTGATTGTCCGTGAGGGCAGCGCCAGGTACAGGGTTATGGGAAATGGAGTACGGGAACAGAGTCAATATTCAGGAGATGGTGACCTCTGGTGGCGACTGGGGGGAACCACAGAGGCCGGATTTGTTACAATAAACTACATTGTCAACAAATAAAAATATTATTTATTATACAGTGAGACTCACAAAAATCTTTTAATATTTCCACTTTTATTTTTAAAGACTTATACACCTTATTTTTTCCTTTTTATTTAGATAGTAGAACTGGAGTGAGGACAAAGACCTTAAAGATGTTTCACAGTTAGATCAAATGGGACAAGATGTTATGTCTGTGTAGATAGCAAGTGTAGACGGAAGATATGCACACACACACACACACACACACACGCATGCTCTGCACTTGGAAATACATGTAACTGAAGCTGTCCTCAGCATGAGATCACAATGTAAAACTGCCAAACAAAGTGCTGAAAAATGCAAATTTATACTAAAAGGCAGAGATCTGTACTATAACAGACAACACAAATGTGAATTCTGAATTATATTTCCCATAAAAATACATATCAGTGTCAACTCCAAATGCTTTGTGTCAACCCCGTCAGGATTTTTGAACATTTTTTTTATGTTTTTTTTTATAATTCTGAATTAAACAGGCAATGTTATCCCAGATAGCACATGTACGTCTGCTAATGATCTGGAAAGCATCTGCTGTGTACAAACGTCTGGTAGACGTCTGTAAGATGTCAGTTCTACATACATTCTAAATCATAAACATCTTAAAGACATCTAATAGACGTCTATTTGACATCTGATAGAAAACGTCCAATAGACATATTGCAGATGAGCAAACTACGTCTTGCAGATGTAAATGCAGACGTCAAAAAGACGTCTCTGAGATGTACGTGTGCTATCAGGGATGGTCATCTTAATCTCTAAGGAACTCTTTTGCTATTTCCTGCTCATGGTGGATCACAGCAGGACACACAGTCCTGCAAGTTTGATATTTTCTCATATTTTGTACAAATAAAAAGTCTCTGTGGTCACTGATTTAACATGTCAGCTTCATTAACCCAGTGTAATAGTTTCTGTAAATAGTTGTGGCATAAATCTTGTTATGGTTATTAATTCAGAAACAACTGAAGACCAAACTAATTTGCTTTACTGTACGACATGTGGTTAATGTGCAAAAATATTCCATTTGTCAGCTCCGTCAGAATTTAACTCCTTCAGGTTTTGAGTTGACAAATGCTCACAAAACTCTGTATGTGTGACCTGGACCACAAAACCAGTCATAAGTGTAAATTTCTTCAAATTGAGATTTACATAATCTGAAAACTGAATAAATAATCTTTCCATTGCTGTATGGTTTGTTAGGACAGGACAATATTTGGCCGAGATACAACTATTTGAATATCTGGAATCTGAGGGTGCAAAAAAAATATCAAGATATTGAGAAAATCACCTTAAAAGTTGTCCAAATGAAGTTCTTAGCAATGCATATTACTAATCAAACATGAGGTTTTAATATATTTACGGTGGAAATTTGACCCATACAATGTTTTTTAGGCTACTGCTACAAATATACCCGTGCTACTTAAAACTGTGGTCCAGGTTTTGTGGTCCAGGGTCACATATAGTGATATAATATTTGTTTTGCATATGGGGAATTATTCTAATGTTGTTTCATGATTTTATTTTCATACATATTTGGCCTGATTTACATGCCTTATTTATTTTTTACAACCTGTCACTCACATGAGATCACAGCAATAGCAAACCCTGATGTAATAGACTTCATAGAGAGTGAACATGCCAGTTTCCCACTGCTTTATTCAACACAAATACAATTTCATAACTCTTTAAATAGAAGTAAATTCACTAATCATGCATAAACATTGTTCACTCAAAAACACAAACATGTACATTCATGCTGCTCACATTTTATTGTAGCCCAGTTTGTGGTGAATACAATGTAATCAGTCTTTAGCCATTAATATGTTTTTAAGAGCACAAAAAAGCACAAATATACACACAGTGCCCTCCACTAATATTGGCACTCTTGGTAAATATGAGCAAATGTGACTGTGATAATAAATCTGCATCATTTATCCTTTTCATCTTTCATTCAAAAATCAAAATCCTAACCTTTTAATACAGTAAAGTGGGGAGAAAATCTCATGATGAAATAAAATATTTTTCTCCAGTGCATGTTGGCCACAATTATTGGCACCTCTAGAAATTCTTATGATCAGTGTTGGGCAGTAACACTGCTGTATTTTGATTATTTTGTTTTTTAGTAACAGAATAATTTAACGCCTTATAATTTCTAAAATAGTAATTAAGAGTATAGTTATAAGCTGAGGTCTATACATTACTGCTGCGTTACATCATTGCTGACAGAATGCATTGTTTTATCATCTAGATTGTAAAAGGGTACAGCACCTCTAACGTCTTCTACCTGAGACCTACTTTAACTGGGAAGCACCTGTGAGGCGGATGTGTGCTATCTGGGTCGCACCCAACACTGCTTATAAGTAAAATATCTCTAAAGTACACGCTCATTCATATTTACATTTTTTAGCACACCAGGCTCAGATAGCACATGTACGTCTACAAGATGTCTGTTAAAGATCACTTGATCTGGAAAGAATCTGCTGTGTACAAACACCTGACAGACGTCTGTAAGATGTCAGTTTTACATACATTTCAAACCATATGCATCTTAAAGACATCTAATAGACGTCTATTTCACATCTGATAGGAAATTAGAGCAAACACTCTAAAAAAAATTCTTCCAGATGTATGCAGACGTCAAATAGACGTCTCTGAGATGTATGTGTGCTATCAGGGTGGTGACTAGGAACATAAACTCATCCAGCCATGACTAAATATGAGGAACAGGATCTCTTATCCGGTGTTCTCCAAACTCTTCAGGCATTATAGGAGAAAACTCAGAGCCGTTATCTTGGGAAAAGGACGTAGCAATAATTGCCAATAATTGTGGTCAACATGAACTAGAAAAAAAAACAACACTTATTTCACAATGACATTTCCCCCCACTTTCAATTGTTTTACTTCGGTGTGTAATGAATGTCCACTGAAGGCGAGATGTGGATGAACCCAAGTGCAGTTTATTTACAGTGAAATCCACCATCCAAACATAATCCACACAGAGACTTGACTTGAACAGACTTGACACACAGATTCATCAAACAGTAGGATTATAACTTCAATACACAATAAGGAACAATGGCTAAATGAGGGCTATTTATAGCAAATAATGAGGGTCACATGACACAAACCAACCAATGAGCAAACAGACACATGACTTGAACAACCAATCAGAACAAGGGAACCAATTGCAGGAATACAAAAGGGCAAGGGAAGCAAGACACAAACAGCTTGAATCAAATACAAAATAAAAGACATGAAACAAAACCCAAACCCCACATTACTGTCACACCCCTGGACTTTGAGTTGGTTTCCTCCCATCCACCTGCTGTTTTGTGTACTATGGTTTATCTCTAATTGCCTGCACCTGAGTTTGTATCATGTCTATTTATTGTGTGTGTTCACCATTATGTCTTGTCGAACCTTAATGTTGCCACCCCGTGTTCCTGTGTTTACCCTGCTTCATTGGATTATTTAAAGACTTTTACGTTTACTTTGTCGTTGTTCGTTTGTTTTGTGTAAACGTGACAGAAGGTTCGACCGATACAGTTTTTTTTGCGTGTGTTCCCCGTTTTGTTTGTCGTGTTTTTTCAGTCTTTTGTTTCCGTCGTGTTTACACCAGTTACTCCATCATGAAACTCGCTTCCATCAACGTCCCCCCAAGGAGGGGAGATGCCATTCTGGGAGGAAATACCATCTTTATCTTCCAGGATGGCAGGGATCTTGAGGACTATGTGGAGGAGTTTATTAGCATTTGCCATCTTGCTAGCTGCGATGACGTCTGCCTTATGGAGGGTTTTGGTGTGGACTGGATGATGACCTCCGCTTCGTCATGCCCAAAGGTGAACCATGCTGGACCCTAACTCAATATATTAACATCTTACTGAGTGCTTGGGGTTCAGAACTCTGTCTGGACGAAGCGGAGGAGGATTACGACCCCATCCAGCCACACCTCGCAGACGTCTCGCAGCACGACCCAGAACCCAGCCAACACCACCCCGACACGCGGAGCACGAGCCCGAGCCCACCGCAGACGGATCCCACGCTACCAGCGCGACCCAAGAGCCATCGCCCATCGGAGCGACAGAGCGAGCGATCGCCACGGAGCTGGAGGAATTTGCGTCTGACCAGGTGCGAGAGCCGGCCACAGAGCCTGCGACGGTGGACGTTCCTGATGGGCGTGAGGGTGCTGAGGACAGCACCGCCCACTGCACCACCGCTGAGGGTGAGCAACGCCTGGATCTGGGACTAATTTTTCTGGAACAAAATTTGACAAGACTTGAAGATATATATGAAGGATCCTTCCACCATCTAAATTACCTGACTGCCTGGATTTCCCACCCACCCTCCCTCTGTCTATTGTTTCTGCTGCCTCAGTCCCACCACCGCTGTCTCCTGGCAGCCCATCTGCTCACCCTCAGCCCACCATCTGTGCGGTGGGTTCGCCGCAGGTCTGCCAGTCTCCATCGGTGTCATGGCTGGAGGATCCCTCATCTTTGCCTCCAGCCTCTGAGTCCTGGACTCCACCTCGGCCCTCCGACCCTGCGGCTCCACCCCGTCTCTCAGCTCCCTCGTCTCCACCGTCGCCCGTCGGTCCACCAGCTCCACCGGGCTCCATCGTCCCTCCGGCTCTGCCCTGGTCAGTCGTCGCCCCACCTTTGCCTCTGGACTCTACTCCTCCGGCTGCGCCTCGTCGCTCCGTCCCCCCGGCTCTGTGGACCTCCTCCCTCCCGCGGGCACAGCCTCGGTCCTCTGTCGCTCCGGCTCCGCCGTGGACCTCCAGATCTCCGTCTCCGCCTCGGTCGCCAGAGCCTTGGGCTCCGCCTGGGCCCTCCGGATCCTCGGGGTCGTCCAGGACCATCGGCTCTCCGTCTCCGCCTCGGGCTCTACCACCACCTGCTCCGCCTCCGTCGGTCGGCCCCATGGAGTCGTTAGCCTTTCCTCCACCATGGCTCCTCCCTCCATCGGCTCCACCGTGGGGCTCCATCATGGCTGCGGTCTGGGTCTCTCCTGGCTCCTCCTCCTTCGGATCCCTCCTATCTCCTCTTTGGCTCCTCCCTCCGTCATCACCTCCATGGACTACTCCGTCACACCTCTGGAATTCATCCTGTGTCCTCCTCCCGGGAGTCCGTCCTCCTCCAAAACCCCCTCCTAAAACTTGGTATTTTCTGTTCTCTTGTTTGTCGGCGCGAGGACGCGCCTTTCCGGGAGGAGGAGGTAATGTCACACCCCTGGACTTTGAGTTGGTTTCTCCCATCCATCCCCCCCCCGCTGTTTTGTGTACTATGGTTTATCTCTAATTGCCTGCACCTGAGTTTGTATCACCATGTCTATTTATTGTGTGTTCACCATTATGTCTTGTCGAACCTTAATGTTGCCACCCCGTGTTCCTGTGTTTACCCCGCTTCATTGGATTATTTAAAGACTTTTACGTTTTACTTCGTCGTTGTTCGTTTGTTTTGTGTAAACATGACAATTACACAGTGGTAAGTTAGAATTTTGTGAATTTTTTTGAATGAAAGGTATCTAAAAAATAAAACAATGGAGATTTTTTTTTTTTTTTACAGCCACCTCTGTATTGTTTTTTTATATTTACCAAGTGTAATAAAAGTAAAAAAAAATATCTCATGGACTGAGCTGTACTAAAGCTCTGTGGAACAAAAAATAGAAAGATGACTTCTCTAAATTCTTATTAGTAGCACTGGAACAAAAGCAGTCATAACCACTAACCAAACTGCTATCCTCAAAGGTGTGACAAATGGGTCTAATGTCACCTTTACTTTTTTAAAAAAATATATAACAAGTCATTGGTCTGTTTCATGGTCTTACTGACAAGTCCGGTTGAATCAGCAAATGGAAGAGAACATTATTTTAGCCAGAAATTTACAATGTAGGTATCTGGAGCATAGAAAACTTCGAAAAAATGAAAATCAGTTGTAGTGGTAGTTGTATTTTATTAGCATGGCTACAGAGATGCAGCTAAAAAATAAAATAAAAATGTCAGTGTATATACAGCAATAAAGATGTAACACACATTAATGCAGGATTAATAGACTACTCGTTCACCTCCGGATGATGCTGTGAACCCAGACACGTCGGCGTTTGGCTTTCCAGCATATTTGGGACTTCAACAGCAGGTACAAAGCAGTGATCGTTGTTATCTCTACCATGGTTGATCGCGCCTTGTTGTTATTCATGCAGAAAACATCCCACGAGTGACCTAGAGCAAGTGACGTGATGTATTTGCTTAGTGTTTGGTGTGAATGCACCATTAGATCTCAGTATCTCTGGAATTAAACCATACAGGGCCTTAAAAAATGAAGATTCCAAAAGAACCAGAATCTAAGATCATATTAAGATAATATTTTAATACTTCTTTAGTTACAGGCACACAAATTTTGGAAAAATAATATTTATGAGACTCAAACAGGTTTGTTCTTGTCACGAATCTGGTCGGTGGCTTGCGGTCCGCTCACCACCAGATGTCGCTCTCACTCCTTCTTATCATACAGACTGTTGCATTGCACCTTGGACTACTTCTCCCATCACCCATCGCGCCGTTTGCGTTGCCTCCTGTAGCCAATCAGGCACGCCATAAAAGCCCCGGACTTTCCCTTGCAAGGCACGGAGTATTGTTGTTGTGTAAATCATTGTTGGCGTTCCCTAGTTCCCTGTGTATAGCTTTCTCGCCTGGTCTTCTCGTTTTCGTCTGTCTCTCTGCCTGCCTACTGGACTCTCGCTCGTGTTTACGGATTATTCCCCTCGCTCAGCCCCTTTACGGATTACGTTCGCCACGGATCGACCCTCACCTGTTTCACGGACTTCTATTGTGCCTAGCCCTAACATACCTGTTTGCTATTGTTTTGACCCTGCCTGTTCGACCATGTATCTGTCTCGTCCCATTAATAAAAGCTCGCAAATGGACCCGCTCGCCTCTCGTCTCACTCACACCGTTACAGTTCTATGCAGTTGTTTTGATAGAGGGAAACAAGATACAGTTCTAATTTCAACATCATTTCTTCTTCAGACATTGTTCTTTAAATAAAATAAGTATCAGCTGTATACAAAGTGACCAACATTTGGTTCCCGACCACTGAAAATGGGTGATATTCGACGATCTGGACAAGGAGAATCCCCATATCTCTGGGACTGAATGATGTAGGGCCTTTAAAATTCTAAAAGAAAAGTTTATGGAGAACTAGAATCTAAAATCTTATTGCGATATCTTTAACACTTCTTGAGTTATAGGCACGCAAACTTTGGAAAAATAACATTTATGGCACTTAGACAGGTGTGTTCAATGCAGTTGTCTTGACAGAAACAAGATACATCTCTAGTTTCAACATTATTTCTTTTTCAGACATTCCTCTTTAAAAGAAAAGAAGTCTCATATTTTTGCAAACTGACCCATGTTTAAAATGTTTACATTTTAATGATTTACTCCTGGAGCCATATTGAAATTCCAGTATCTTTGGAAAAGTTTGTTAAGACTCAATATCTAAAAGGACATTAGGAGATCTTTAATACTTTTTGAGTTACATGCATGCAAACTTTGGAGAAAAACCTGAAAGGAACTGTTTTTCCATTTTTGAATGGTCACCTTTGGCACATAGTGCAACAAAGATTGATAAAGTCAACAGATTTTATTAATAGAGCTACCAATCTCTGTGTAAAAATAAGATAATGATGCTGGCATCTTTCTGAAGTCAGTTTTATCCCCCTGTAACTTGACTCTGAATCTAAGGTGAAAATTGCAGTTTTGACCTCCATCTACAAAATAGTGGATTACTCAAATCCATGATGTTTAATATTTGGCTTTCATCACTATACATGTGTATCTTTCCTCAGAAAAAATATTAGCAAAAACAAATTTGAGCCGGGAAGTTTTTGAAATTTGGTTGATTTGACACGGAATGACCCTATGGTTATTTGATAATTGTGTGTTATTGCAAATATGTTTTCATAGGCTCTGCTATAGCCTATCTAAAGGATAGATGTTAATCCGTCAGGATTTTGCTGACTCTGTTTTTGCCTGTAATTTGGATTCTTTTGCTCCTTTGAAGTCACGCATATCCCTTTTCCAGGAGCATGATCTGGGTGCTGGTTCAGAGCCAGTGCTATTGCTGATTTGGAGTTTGGCTCAACTGGCATGCTGTCTAAGGACCGGTTTGCCTTTCCACGGGATAGAGAGCCACAGCGCAGCATTGAGTATGTCTCATCATTCCCAGCAACACTAGCGCAGCAGCGCCAAACACAAACACACCATAAACTGTGGTGGATGTTGCATCGCTACTATCGTTCATGCATTAGTATACCTACGTCGGCATCCAAACGTGGCGAATCCATGTTCGTGAATGTTTGTGTAGCTCACCGTAATTAGTTTTTTGTCATTTTGCTATTTTAAAAGTGGCGGTCAAAAACTAGTCTCTGGTTCTGAATCAGCACTCAAACTGCATTGGTGGAAAAGGGGTAGCAGCATCTCATTTACTTGTTCAACGCTTTGGCACAATGATGACCCGTGCTTTAAGAAGGCAGCTTGTCATAAAATGAAGTGCAAATGGCGTGCCTCTGGCTTAAATGTATTTTTCCAAGCCTGGAAAGACCACTTGCGGGAATACAGAGCTGCAATCGAGTCTACAAGATCTGCTGATTTCTCTCTGATTTCAGAAAGTAACCCTAGACATCTCTTTCATACAATAAATAGAGTTTTCAACACTAATGTTGGCACCTCTTTGCCTGTTTGAAAGTAAATAACTTACTTCATTTCTTTCAGTTCTAAATTGACAATGACTACAAACTAATCTGTGCTATACCTACTTCCTCTTCAAATTTCACAGTACTGAGAAAGCTTTAGTTAAGGTCACCAATGACCTGTTAATAGACTCAAATTCTGGTTCTCTCTTCATTCTTTTCCTTTCTGATCTGATGAGAATAATTAGCAGACAAAAATAAATGCAGACTAAATCTCTGTGTGTGTCTCAATCAGCTCCCTAGTTCAGTAGTCAGTGCACTAGTAAGGGAGTCAGTCAGAGTCACACTTCATGGAGTAATATGACCTGACTTGACAAAAGCACTCAAAACTAGCACTGCACATTGAAAACACAGATCATACAAACAATATTTAGGCAATTAGGATTTACATTATGTACTGATTTGTGGATTATATTTAATGGATTACACTTTCATGAAAACATTGTGAGTGTATTTGTGTAAATTGTCATTACAGATGTCTGTGTTGTTGTTCTTGTGTTTACACTGATGTACTGCAGGTGTCGTCAGTCTGCTGTGATTCCAGCGCTTAAGGCTCTGATAAACTTCAAGCAAAACCACTCTTGCACCAAACTTAAGCACTACATAATAAAACACTTTTAAAGATAAAATCATCTGGACTTTAGTGATGATGATTATTAATTACTTTATATGATTCCCTTGTCAAAAAATCCTATTGGAATTTTAGTTTATCCTTCAGGATCTTACTGGATTCTTAAAATCCAGTTGGACAATCTGATTTATTTTACTGGAATTTCACTTTGTCTTATAAGATTTTAGAATCTTATTAGACATTCTGATTTATTTGAATTGAATTTTACTTTGTCCCTTTTTTAATGGGAGGTTAATTTCTCCTGTCTTTTTATTGATTCATAGAATCTTACTGGAATTTGTGATTTCTAAATGGAATTTCACTTTGCCCTGTATTATCTTATTTGATTCTGTTATTCAATTACTTTTTAATTGTGTGCGTTATATAATTATTATACCCTTAATCCATTACACAAGCCATTTTAGTTTAATAATTATCATTACACTTTTTTTTAACAAATTCACACATCACACATGCAGGAATGCAGCGCAGACATGTCACGTCATGGCGCTGCTGTTCAGACGCTCAAAGTAATGAGTTTACATAGCAAAAACATATTAAAGTGATAAGATAAATGATTGATTCAAAGGATCAAATCGCAGATTTCCAAAGCTATTAATATCAGATTTTTAATGTAAGCAAGTGTGAAGTGATTGCAATTATAACACCAACTACTGAGCATTTGTTAAACTCCAAATCGAGGATAAAGTCCAGTGTCTTGATCTTCATATTGAAGAGGATTGGAAATATTTAGAATTTTTGAAACTCATTACGAATTTGTAGTTTCAAATGAAACTACTATTTAATTTATTAACTAAAAATGAATCCTTATCATGATGTGCCTGTCCATCTTAAGTAACTCCACAAAAAATAAGGGCAATAAATCAATCAATTTTAAAATTTGTTTTGTTAAAGTGCATTAAATTAAAAGGACCATGACTGTAGAGGATTACATTGACATGGTCGGCGTCTGGTCGTAGCTGGGGGCATGGCATGGAGGAAAACACTGACTAGAAAAGCATGGTGTTAACCCAGTAGGTCCTACATAAAATCATTTCTGCTGCTCAACAGAGCAAGATACATTGAAAACTGAGCCATATTAGGCCGGACTGTCCGTATAGTATCTGTAACTGGACAAACGACCCAATGGAATGGACAGAGGTGTTGTTTACTGATATTTTGTGAATCCATTAGAGCTGCACGATTACTTGCACTTACTCGACTTAACCGCCAAAAACATGTGGCCTCTCAATAGTGATGTTACATTTGTGTAACAATTTTTTTTTTTAACTAATCTTTTAAGTGAACGAATCATTCTCGTTCACGTAATCGATTGACTCATATTTCTCGTTCACTGAAATTCTGAACCACTTATTTACACTGATTTATTTATTGAGTAGATTAGGCACACATTTTAATAAAACCAGATCTTTTTTTTTTTTTATAACTAGTAAATACAGCATGTTCGTTGACTTAAGACGTAACACATAATACATCCTTTTTCGCATCTGCTGTCACATTTATGTAATATGATGAAATTATGTAATATGACGAAATAGACACTGAACAAATCAGTGAACAAATCTTAACGAATCATTTTGTTGAACGAACTGAAAATGAACGAATCTCTTAAAAGAATCAGAATGTCCATCACTACCTCTCAATCAGGCAGCAGTGACCACATAAACATCAGTACAAGCAGAGCTATATAGTGCAACACCATACTCATCAAATGCTGACGGGCACAAAGAAATAACTAATGAAATCGCGTTTCACCTGGCCAAAAAGACGCATTTAAAAAAAACTGATCCCAAACCCTTGATAAGTGCTACTGCATGCCCTCTCGACTTCAGATTTATTCATTTTCCTTGCCAGCTATGTCTGTTTATTCAGCAGTATATAAAACTTTACATCATTTTTTTTTAACTTATTAAAGGAGCAGAAAGCAGAAAATGTTACAGTGTTGTGACGTCTATGTTTGTTCAAGTCAACCTCTTGTTATTTATACAGACCATAACCTGTTGATCTTTTTGAATTGCCTTCACTGCCCAAATCAAAGGCTTATAGGTGGCTCTTTGTTTTTGCAGGCCTATTCCCTTGACATCCGACAAATGTTGTCACGAGCCTCTATGGATAATAATTCGATTACAGTTCAATTGGTGCCTTCTCTCTCTTGGCCGCTGTCCTGGGTCCTGAAGCAGATTTGTCACACTGTTTGTTTATAGTTCACCATCTTTATTTATCTTCATGCACTTAGTGTCAGTGTGATTCATAAATCCTCTCTCGCGGCCTCATGGGATATAAAGCATCCATCGTATACACACTTAAGAATCACACCAGAAGCTCATCTGGGTACTGTTTACCTACATTTCATGAGTGCTGTGAGTTCAAAAGTCTTTTGTCACGTAAATATTTCAGCTACTATAAAGTAGGCAAGTGTATGATTTCGGATGCAGACTCTGATCCAACAAAACCTAATGAACACGCCTGTTGCCAGTGTGAACTGGCTTGAATGTTAAATACACACATCAAGGTCATGCAGCATTGACATAAATAAACATCTGTAATTAGCATCTACATTTAACAAACACTCAGCTTTCTTATTTCACATCAAGTTTCTGAACATTATGAAATTCAAAATTTAAATACAAAATTTCATGCCTGTAAGCATAATAAGAGCCCTTTTAACAAAAATCACTATATGATCACATAATTGTGATATATTGGCTACAGATTATTTGAATGAAAACATGTGAATAAAATGTGTGCAAATGTTATCATTCAAGTGAATGATTGTAAAGTAAGACACAGAAGGAGACTGTTTACTGGAAAATGAGACTTTACTGAAGAGAACTCTTTCTCAGGACAGACTGTGACTAAAGGGAGTGAGCTGAGAAACCACTGGGTCTGTGTTTCCTGTTCTCAGTGGAAGAAACTGCAGACGCAGTGGCCAAAACGCCTGGTGTTGCTTTGACAGCAGATCCTGTTTATGTGACTGTCAACATAAAGATAGATAAACAGAACACTTAAATTGTGTCATCACTAAAACATGTCCTGTTCTTTTCGATTGAATAAACAAGTTAATTAAAAATTGACTGAATATATACTCAGATGTGAACCTGAGGGTGAGACTGCAGCAGGACTTAAAGAAGCTAAACCTCTGTTCACCCTCGATAGGAACTTTTGTAGACGTATTCAAAGAAATTAAGGCAAACTGGTTTTGTAATGTGTGAAGATGGTAATGCTGGGTTTGGACTTGTTTAATCGTCCTCTGCTGAGATCTTGAGAGATTTAACGTGTTCTATTATTTGCAGTTGATTTCATGTAAAGCCGGGCGTACACTGTGCAGTGCCAGCACTGTTTTTGTTAAATACCAGCTCTCACTGTACGAGTAAGGCCTGAGACACACTAGATGGTTTATTAAAGTAATGTAACATTACTTTTGATTACTTTTTAAAAATTTCTAATATTTTCAACTGTTAATCATTTTGAGACATTTAAACCAGGCAAAGTTCACCTTACAGTAGCACTCAACACTGACTACTGTCAGACTTTCAAAATCCTTTATCACTTGACATTATCACCACATAACGCTGTGCGTTAGCATTCCGTTTGCCGTTTAGCCTGCCATTTGCGTTCCCACTCACGTCTCTATTCACGTCTACTACCGCTTTCCTTTTTTCCCTCGCTCTCGTTGATCGCTCGTTTTATTCTACAACCGCGAGTGCAGCGTGTTTGTAGTGTGTTAGCCGGTTATCTTGCCATTCACTTTTACTTTTTCTCTACGCCTTTTTCTACACAAGTTCATCAGACAACAGTGGTGAGTTGAAATCATTCTACAACTACGGTGAGTAATGGCTTCTTCTCCTTTCCTGGTAACCTGCATCACCTGTCATATGTATAGTTTATCAATCTCTGTCAGCAGCGAGGGATTTACATGTGATAAATGCAGGGAAATAGTTAGGCTGACAGAGAAGATTTCAGAACTAGAGACACGCATCCAAACTTTAATTGAGGATAGTATGTATGTGAGGGCATTAGATACGGCTTTGGATGCGACTAGCTCAGGAAGTCCCGTACATTGTTCGGTTCCGGTAACTTCGCCTTTGCAGCAGGGCAACTGGGTGACTGTGAGACGGCATAGTCGCGGGTCAAAACACCGCTCTTCCGTTCCGATCAGAACATCAAACAGGTTCTCCCCACTCAGTGACGCACCCACTGAGAAACCTGATCAAAGTGCTCTAGTTATTGGCGATTCTATTGTACGGAACGTGAAAATAGAGACACCAGCCACCATAGTCCAATGTTTACCGGGAGCCAGAGCGCCTGACATCTTGGCAAATTTAAAAGTGCTGGCTAATGCTAAACGTAAATTCAGTAAGATCGTTATTCACGTCGGCACAAATGATGTTCGACTTCGCCAGTCGGAGATCACTAAAAATAATGTTAAAGAGGTGTGTGAACTTGCAAGTACGATGTCAGACACTGTAATTTGCTCTGGCCCCCTCCCTGCGTATCGTGGTGACGAGATACATAGCAGACTGTCGTCACTAAATGGCTGGATGTCTAAGTGGTGCCCGCAGAATAACATAGGTTTCATAGACAATTGGACAAGTTTTTGGGGCAGACCTGACCTGTTGAAAAGAGATGGTCTTCATCCCTCCGGGGGTGGTGCCACTCTTCTCTCTAGTAATATGGCATATAGTCTTAGAGTTTGCACTTGACTAACTGGGGCCCAGGTCAGGAAGCAGACAGACTGGCTAATCCGACCGTCTGCTAGCCGCCTCACGTCACCGAAATCAGTTAATTCTCAGCACATAGAGACCCTTACACCTAGATATCATGCTATAGAGACTGTGTCTGTTCCCCGAGCTAGACAATACAAAAGACGTCCAAACCAATTTAAGAGTAACAATCTAATCAACGTTCAACAAATTAAAAATTTACATAATACAGAGAAACAAATGATAAAACTTGGCCTTTTGAATATCAGGTCCCTCTCTACAAAAGCGCTTTTTGTAAATGATATGATCATTGATCATAACCTAGATGTGCTATGTTTGACAGAAACCTGGCTAAAATCAGATGATTACATTATCTTAAACGAGTCTACCCCTAATGGTTACCATTATAAACATGAGCCACGTCTAAAAGGTAAAGGGGGAGGTGTTTCTACAATTTATAGCAATATTTTTAGTGTTTCACAGAGAGCGGATTTCAAGTATAACTCGTTTGAAGTAATGGTGCTTCATATAACATTATCCAGAGAAACAAGTGTTAATGATAAATCCCCTATGACGTTTGTACTTGCTACTGTATACAGGCCACCAGGGCACCATACAGATTTTCTTAAAGAATTCGCTGATTTTATATCTGAGCTGGTGTTGGCTACAGATAAGGTCTTAATAGTAGGTGACTTTAACATCCATGTTGATCTTAAAAATGATTCACTGGCAGCTGCATTTATAGACATTCTAAATTCTATTGGAGTTAGACAACATGTGTCAGGTCCCACTCATCGTCGAAATCATACTTTAGACTTAATACTGTCACATGGAATTGATGTCAATGACGTTGAGATTCTGCAGCAAAGTGATGATATCTCTGATCATTATCTAGTCTCGTGTATTCTCCAGATGACTAAAACTGTAAATTCAACTCCTTATTACAAGTATGGTAGAACCATCACTTCTACTACAAAAGATTGCTTTTTAAGTAATCTTCCTGACTTATCTGAATTCCTCAGCATGTCCAATAGCTCAGAAAAACTTGATGATGTAACAGAAATTATTGACTCTCTCTTTTCCAGGACTCTAGATACGGTTGCTCCTCTGCGCCTAAGGAAGATTAAGGAAAATAGTCCGACCCCGTGGTATAACGAGCACACTCGCGCCCTAAAGAGAGCAGCCCGGAAAATGGAGCGCAGCTGGAGGAAAACAAATTTAGAGGTTTTTCGTATTGCTTGGCGTGAATGTACCCTATCGTACAGAAAAGCGTTAAAATCGGCAAGATCTGATTACTTTTCGACTCTATTAGAAGAAAACAAACATAACCCTAGGTATTTATTCAATACAGTGGCTAAGTTAACAAAAAATAAGGAACCAACAGGCACTGACTATGCCCATCAGCATAGCAGTAATGACTTCATGAACTACTTTACTTCTAAGATCGATACAATTAGAGACAAAATTGTCACTATGCAGCCGTCAATTACAGTGTTGCATCAGATAGTGTGCTATAGATCTCCTGGGGAACAATTCAACTCATTCTCTACTATAGGTCAGGATGAATTGTATAGACTTGTTAAAGCATCTAAACCAACAACTTGTATGCTAGACCCTATTCCATCTAGGCTACTAAAAGACTTGCTTCCAGATCTCATAGATCCTCTGCTAAATATTATTAATTCATCACTGTCATTAGGATATGTCCCCAAAACCTTCAAACTGGCTGCTATTAAGCCTCTAATTAAAAAACCACAACTTGACCCTAACGAATTAACTAATTACAGACCTATCTCGAATCTCCCATTTCTATCAAAGATATTAGAAAAGGTTGTATCCTCACAACTATCCTCCTTCCTACAGAAATATGATATCTGTGAGGATTTTCAGTCAGGTTTTAGACCGTACCATAGTACTGAGACTGCTCTTATTAGAGTTACAAATGATCTACTCTTGTCATCCGATCGTGGTTGTATTTCTCTGTTAGTGCTACTGGATCTTAGTGCTGCGTTTGATACTGTTGACCACAACATTCTCTTGAATAGACTTGAGAATTATGTTGGCATTAGTGGTAGTGCATTGGCATGGTTCAAATCGTATTTATCTGACCGCCATCAATTCGTGGCAGTAAATGAAGAGGTATCATATCGTTCACAAGTGCAGTATGGAGTACCGCAAGGCTCAGTACTAGGGCCATTACTCTTTACGCTTTACATGTTACCCTTGGGTGATATCATCAGGAAATATGGTGTTAGCTTTCACTGCTACGCTGATGATACCCAGCTCTATATTTCTTCGCGGCCCGGTGAAACGTACCAATTTGAAAAACTAATGGATTGTGTAGTTGAGGTAAAAAATTGGATGACAAGTAATTTCTTACTGCTAAATTCTGAAAAAACAGAGGTGTTAATTATTGGGCCTAAAACCTCAGCATGTAATAACCTACAACACTGTCTAATACTTGATGGCTGTTCTGTTAATTCTTCGTCATCAGTTAGGAACCTAGGTGTGCTATCTGATGGTAATCTTTCATTTGAAAACCACATCTCTAGTATTTGCAAAACTGCATTTTTCCATCTCAAAAATATATCTAAACTACGCCCTATGCTATCAATGTCAAATGCTGAAACATTAATCCATGCATTTATGACCTCACGGTTAGATTATTGTAATGCTTTATTGGGTGGTTGTTCTGCTCGCTTAATAAACAAACTCCAGCTGGTCCAAAATGCAGCAGCTAGAGTTCTTACTAGAACCAAAAAGTATGATCATATTAGCCCGGTTCTGTCTACACTGCACTGGCTCCCTATTAAACATCGTATAGATTTTAAAATCTTGCTAATTACTTACAAAGCCCTGAATGGTTTAGCTCCTCAGTACCTGAGCGAGCTCTTATCGCATTATAGTCCCTCACGTCCGCTGCGTTCTCAAGACTCTGGTAATTTGATAATACCGAGAATATCAAAATCAACTGCGGGCGGCAGATCATTTTCTTATCTAGCACCCAAACTCTGGAACAATCTACCCTACAATGTTCGGGACGCAGACACACTCTGTCAGTTTAAATCTAGATTAAAGACACATCTCTTTAACCTTGCTTACACTAATAACTAATTAACATATTCTTATAATTCAAATCCGTTAAAGGATTGTTAGGCTGCACTAATTAGGTCTACCGGAACCGGGAACACTTCCCATAACACCCGATGTACTCAGTGCATCGTCAGAAGAATGGCATCTACGCTAATATTAGTCTGTTTCTCTCTTATTCCGAGGTCACATCAACCACCAGATCCAGTCCGTATCCAGATCAGATGGTCACTGCAGTCCCCCGATGGAGTTTTGGTTCCTTGCCGCTGTCGCCTCTGGCTTGCTTAGTTGGGGACACTTTCTTTAAACACAATATTGTATTTTATTTTATTGTTTTTGATTAACTACCTTTACCTAAAATGTGAGTGTTTACTGTTGCCTTTGGCATTGTTGATGTACTGTTTTCCTATTTAATACTGTACAGCCGCCTTGCCACAATTCTGTATTGTTAAAGGCGGTATATAAATAAAGGTGACTTGACTTGACTTGACATAAATAATTAAGTACTAGTACTTACACTACTAGCTTGATAGTTATCTTATAATCCATTAAATTATACAGAAAAAAATGGCAGGAGCTGCGTTTGTATGAAATAGAGTGAGTCCACGATACCAGGATGACAGAATTAAGAAACTGTACACATATTATTGAATTGAGATTTAATATTTTATTAGCTAATCAAACTCAAAGAAAAACTAGTAAGCGTATAGTGCTGACTTAAGTTGCCAGGATGAGTCTGTGTTATTAGCTTTTAGCAGTTGTTATTGGGGAATAACACACTTTAGAATGTCATGACTGACCAATCAGAATCAAGTATTCCACAGAACCGTGTAATAATTTAATTTAAAGCACAGACACACAAATTCAGACTTAATATATTATTTACTTTGAGATCGTTCTGAGGTTAAATACAGATTTGAAATTATAACAAGAAATAGTTTAATAGCTATGATACTGGTTTTGAAATCAAATGTTTGCATAGTTATGACAGGAAACACTGGCATCTAACAATGCCTTGAAAAAAAAAACACTATTAATCGTAAAAAATAAAGTTTAGGCATAAACCCAAATAGGAAATAAAACAGTTATTAAATAAGCATGTGTCCTATTCTGTGTCCTGAAGTCCCCAAATATTGGTGTCTCATTTTAGAGCAGTCAATGCAATTTATGAAAGAAGTCAATTAAATCTGTTTGTGTGTTGGTGTGTGTGTGTGTGTGTGTGTGTGTGTACTTGTTTTTGCTACATTGTGGGGAACAAATGTCCCCACAAGGATAGTAAAACCTGAAACTGGCCTGCGGTCCCCACAATGTAAAAAACATAGTAAATGATGTTTATCTGAAAATGTAACAATGCAAACATGTTTTCTGTAAGGTTTAGGTTTAGGGGTAGGGTTGGGTTAGGGGATAGACAATATTGTTTAGTCAGTGTAATTGTAATTTAATTACACATTTTTTTTCTCAGTAACTGTAACTAATTACAATTACATTTATTTTGTAATTAAATTACGTAATTCCGTTACATGTAACTAGTTACTCCCCAACACTGTATGTGAGTAACAGGACTGAGTGAAAACCTTGGGACACGACTAAAATGTGTATTTATCTAAACTATTGTAAATTTATTTTAAAATAAATGCATTTAAAATCACAGTGTCACACCCCTGTGGACTGTTTTGTTGGTTTCGCCCCTTCTGTGCCCTTATATGGTCTTACCTGTTCCTTTTCTTGTTATGTCTTTATTGGTTAGTTACCCACACCTGTCTTTGTATCGTTAACACCCCTTTATAAGTCTGTTTCAGTGCCGTGGTTGTCGTCCATTCTTAAAGTTATGTTAGTGTGTGTTTCCCTGTCTGGATGTACCCTAGTTGGATTTTATTAAAGCCCTTTTGTTATATTTTGTCGTCCTACGTCTCCTTCCAACACACGACCCTGACACACAGATGGGACATGGAGGTACACAAAAATGTAAAATAAAAATGATTTCTGAAGGATTTTAAAGATTATATTTTAAGTTAAAATGTAGCGTTAGACACTTGGGACATGCATAAATGTTATATTTTCAGTGTTTTAGGTAGTTTTTAATCATTTTGTTAATTAAATGTTTTAAATTTGCAGTCAGATTAATGTGCAGAGCACTCTGCTCAATAATAAAACGTATTTTATAGTTAATTTTTATGCATATTTGTACATGTTATGTCCTGGGGACAGAAATGGCACCCATTCGGTGGAATGGCCCAAGGTTTCAACCGATTTTTAGCTTTATAATCTTCTGAATGCACACACTAGATCAGGGGTGCCCAAACTCGTTCCTGGAGAGCCGGTGCCTTGCAGCGTTTAGCTTCAACCCCAACTAGACACACCTGATCCAGGTGTAGAAATGTTCCGGCAAATGGGCTCCGGCCCACCAGGACCGAGTTTGGAGATCCCTGCACTAGATGATTCGACCAGACCGTGAGACCACACACTTCATGATTGTAGGAGCAATTTCACAGAGACTCACAAGATCAAAAGTGAATAGAGAAGAAAAACACATGAGGGACAATCGACATTGTCAGCTGGATCTCCTGGTGTGTGTACAGTGAAAAACAAACTAGAGAAAATAAAGAATATGGGTGATGTTCTTTCTCAGTACTCTACTTTCGTGGCATGTTTGTGGCTGCCAAGTTTCAGCTATAGAAGCACACAACATCAGGTAGGCGACACTTGCTCACTGACCATCACAGGGATCACGCCAGACCAAGAGTCGTAAATATCAAACCTTTTCTATATTGACTTTTATGCTGTATTGGATAGAACAGTAGAGAAGTGACACGGAATGCACAGATGCGCTGTGTGTCGGTGCATTAACCACGAGGGCATTGGCACGATCGCTCGGAGGTACAAATCAGGCCTAAAATTGGCCTTAAGATCTTCAAGCATGCGACGTAAAGCCAATGCTCACGATTTGTGTGGTCACGCTATACCAGGTTTGCCCAAACTCGGTTCTGGAGGAACACCCTAAACCCAGAACTGTGTTGCTATATCCGTCCACACACGCCGTGTCACCAAGGTTTGATTTTTGTTTTTGCGTAGGCTAAAAACACGCAATCCATTCGTAACTCTGCTTCAGCTGTGCGATACCCTCATGAGGGGCAACTGACCTGATTCCCCCTTGTTAACAACAGTGTTCCTCACTAATGCTCAATCAGCACTTCATTATGTCATTATCTTTTTCACTCTATATGAATGTTAACTTAACTCTTGGAATTCTGCTGTGTATGATGTGTTCTTTAACACACTTCCTCTTATCAGTTACTGCTACACATGTCACTTTTCACACATTATGTTTGACCACAGCCACATTTGCAACATCAAGATACGGTAATTTCCATTTTAGTGCAGGAGAAAGAGTAAACATGGAATAATAATGTTATATTGCACTGTATTACCAGTGTTATTGTGTGTTCCTGTAGCTCAGACAATAGCACAAACACTTCTCAGTGCATGCTGTGTGCAGAACACAAGTTAAGGAGAGTTTAGATAAACATTTAAAGATGATCTTAATACCTCAAAAAAATTCTTCTGGCATGTGTTTTATGAGTTTTCAAGCATTTTTAGGCCCTCAAAAATGCAATTCATTTTGGAGGAGAAGAAGAAACTGAGCAATTTTAATAGGGTCCTCACACCATCTGTGCTCGGGCCCTAATAATAAATCATTTAAAAGAAAATAATAATAAAGTAACTCACATTAGATTTATTAGATTTGAGGGTTTATGAAAAAAAAAGAACTTTGAATGACCTAAAGATGATCCGAGTCTAATAGTGACTTATGCAATAAATAGTCAAAACAATAGCTATTATTACTTACAATAAAACTTAAGTATTTACTGTATAATTACTTTTAACCAAAGCAAGACTCTTAACTATTGCAATTCCAGTGTCATGGAATGCTCACACAAAAGATCTATTTGCAGTTTCATTCTCAGAGTCCAAAACAACATAATCCATGTGAGCAAAACAGAAAACAAAGATAGGAACAGAATGCAATACTGAGCAACTAAAGACTAAATGAACAAGGTATATACAGGGTGAGGCCAATGAGTCAGTGATAAACAGCTGGCAGTAACGAACCAATAATTAGTACAAAGGGTTATGGGAAATGCAGTCCAGAACACACAAACAGTAACACAAAGAGAGTGCCCTCTGATGGCTAACATGGGCAATCCAATAACTGGCTGTGACATCCAGAATATAAAGTATATTGTAAATCCTGCATGACTTACACATAGATTGCAAATATTGACAAATGATTTTAAAACAAGAATTCATAAGACTAAACCACACCTTATTTCTGAGTTTGAAAGCGCATTTTGTGAACCAGTGACTGTTCTCTGTAGTCTTTAACACGACAAACCCTCAACACAGATTCCAGCGCACACCGTGTTTGATTGATCAGCAATCAAGTCATTTTCACAGTAGGCTGGCATTTAAGTGGATATATAATACATATCTCATTAAATGCTGAAAATGTTATTGTATTGCTGATAAACTAATATTTTGTAAACTTTTGGACTATTGCCCCTAACAACTGTGCTTATGCACAAATCACATAGGCTAAAGGGGAGGGACCTAGGCACATATGGACCTCTTATATCAGGTGAAAGCCTCCACACACCAGCTTCTCATACAGTAAAAAACAAACAAACAAACATTGTGGAACAAATAGAAAACTGACAACACACAGTGTTATTTTGTAGGAGATTCAAACACCAAATATTGTTTTGTGGCTGTTTAATGTGTGGTGACAGATTGCTGTAGAACCTCAGTTCAAGCACCATGCAAACTGATCATCTCGTACTCTTTATTAGTTATAGCTTGAAATAAACATGAATAAACATCAAAAGGTATCTTGTGTCAACCATGGAAAGACTCTAAACTTTTCAAGTTCAAGTCCACCAACGTTATTCTGCTCTTCTGTTTGGTTTGTTTGCTGAACTAAAATGACAGATTCGACGTTATGATTGGTCAGATTGCCTGTCAATCAAACTCCCTGTGAAGGGACAGTTATATACAAGATCAGGGAAAGATTCCATGATTGTGTCTTTAGCAATAAACAATCATCATGACATAATTATAATGGGTTTCCGTACATAAAAGCATGAGATTATATACACAGAAAAAAGCACAATGACAAGGTTGAACATCTTTAAATAATTCATCATAATGCACTTTTTGTTGTTGTTATTTATAAGCCTGAGGAATGAATTAGAGTTTAAGTTTAGAGTTACTCAAAGGAGATTTAAGGCACTTATGAATTGTGAATTTTGCACATAAAAGAAGTAAATTAAAGGGGTCATCGGATTAGGAAAGACAATGGCAAAGACACATAAAAAAAAAAACTTATACTCACTTGTGCTGTAAGTGAAGCTATATCATGAATGATTTGCACGAACATAGATGGATATATGTAGATCGGGAGGCGCATTCCCTTCACAAACAAACGTAATCCACTGCATCTTCAGCGGCTCAGATGTCGGGAGTAAATGACGACCACTATGTTCATTATTACATTCAGCAACACAACACCTCAATCACTCAATCGAAGATATTCTTGTCTAAGATATTCTTACATCCCTGCTCCGGCATCAAAACAATGGAGGTCAGACTGTTACAGCTGATTTAGGGCGGGTCTGAGGTAAGATGCTCATGTCAATCAACTATTGTGGGAGTGGCCTCTGTCATGTGACGCCACAACGACAGGCATCTGAGAACAGCTTGATTTGAAAAAGGGCATATTATTTTTACAGATTAATTAAAAAACACTGCATGGATTTTTATCATTATAGTGTAGATTTGTACATACACTGCCAACACACATTAATGTTCAAACAACATGTAAAAGTGAACTTAGCATCCGATGACCCCTTTAACATATTTAAGAGATGACGATTTTGGGTTAATCTGGGTAATAAAAATATATCTTAAGGGATAAAACTGATAGTAGGGTTAAAAATATAATCACTTAAATCAATCTAGAATGTATTGGTTTTACTAAAATCATAAAATAAATGGACAGCTGTTTTTTCAACAAGACCACAAAATGAGCAAGTTTCATTATTAACAAGATAGATAGATTAATTGAACTTGGTGCTCATGCTTTTAAGTTGTTGCGCTTGTTATTACATCATATGATGATCACATTCACACTTAAAGCATCCAGGCTGCACCTGACCTGCACCTGACCTGCACCTGTGTTTTTTGTGCTTAGAATCACTGCTATGTAGCTTCTCTCCTTGGAATACTCCCCCTGTTGGAAAAGAAAAACAGAAAAAACAGTATATGCTGGTTAGGTATGTTTCAAAGCATGGCAACTGGTTTAAGCTGGTCAAGTGCTAGTCCTAAGCAGCTGGCTCTTGCTCAGGACCAGTTCAGAAACACCTTATAACCAGCTCAGGACCAAATAAGGGCCAGCTTGAACCAGCTCAAACCAGCTGCCATACCTGATCAGCACATGCTGGTTTTTTCAACAGGGCCGATGGCTTTTAAAAATATCACCTTTCAAACTGCGGTCTGTAGTCGAAGCTCTGCCTACTGACGTCACAGGTTCCCTTGTTCAAGACCAGCAAGGTTTTGGGGCCGGTTCGGAACCAGGATCTTGGCACCAGTACAGGATTTTTTAAGTGGAAAAGTGCAGCCCGGTTAATGATTGGGCTCCAGCTCTGGCACCAGGCCTGGTAGAAAAGCAGTGTTAGTCAACTTACAAACTAGTTGAGACATCAAAAACTTAATGTTAAGTTGAATAAACAAATTCAGAAACTGCAAGTTGTGTCGGCTTAAAAAATCCATTGAAACAGCTAAAGACTTGCTGACAAATCTGTTGTACATTGGTCACTCAAACGCAGAAGCAGGAAATACAAAACTCTTCAGTTTAGGGAAAGAGAAACTGAAATGTGCTGTTGTGTGTTTGTGTCTCTGTATTCATGCAGTAACATGGCAGAAGCCAGAATCTCAGTGTGTCAAGTGTGTCAAGTGTGTCTCCTGAAGGATCCAGTGATCATCCAGTGTGGACACAGTTACTGTAAGAGCTGTATTACAGGCTGCTGGGATCAGGAGGATCAGATGAGAGTCTACAGCTGCCATCAGTGCAGACAGACCTTCAGTCCAAGACTTGCTTTAGGTAGAAACAACATGCTGACCGAACTGGTAGATAAATTGAAGATAACCAAACCTCTCGCTGACTGTTACGCTGGAGATGTGCAGTGTGACGTCTATACTGTCAAGTCCTGTCTGATGTGTCTTAACTGTCAGAAACACCTTGAACAACATGAGAGTTTCTTCAAAGGAAAGAGACACAAAGTGACTGATGCCACTGGACGACTGCAGGAGATGATCTGCCAGAAACATCAGAAGATCCTTGAGGTTTTCTGTCGCACTGACCAGAAATGTGTATGTGTGCTGTGTATGAATGAACATAAAAACCACAACACTGTATCAGCTGCAGCACAGAGGACAGAGAAACAGGTGCAAACTTAAAGCAATAGTTCAAAATCTGCATGATTTACTTTTTTTGTGTTGTGCCAGTCTTTTATGACTATATTTTCTGAGGAACAAAAGAGAAAGTATTTTGAAGAATGTCTATACTCTGTCTATACACTGAACAGCAATTGGCTTTAAAAGTTTTATTTCAAATAAAATAGCATAAAAGTAACACAATACAATTTATACATACAATTCCAGAGGTTTAATACAAGTCTTCTGAAGCGATACAATTACTTCGTATAATCCTAAGCCATAATTCACTCTCAAATCAAATCAATTCTTTTATCGGTAAATGTATACAGAGCCCAAATCAAATATGTTGGCATGTTTAGTCATGTGAAATGCATGAACCAGCAAGGTCTGATGTTTTAAGTTAACTGCCCTTTAACACTAGGCATTGACAAAGTAATGCTAGCACGTATGATTGAACTTATAACTTTATCACATTAGATTTCTAACTCCTTAGTCTCACAACTTCAGCATATCAACTGTTCACTTGAGGAATTTGTGGTAGTAGTTTTCCACGAGATCTACTATCATCCATTTGTCCCCAGCACCAGCTGAAGGAGATGCAGAAGACGTTCCAGCAGAGAATCCAGCAGAGAGAGGAATATCTTCAGAAGCTGAGAAAGGCTGTGGAGTCTTATAAGGTGAGTCTGGAGAAGAAGAGAAGTTTGACTCTCCTCTTTCAGTCCCACTGAAGCCTGAATCACTGTGTGTCCTAACAGCGCTCTGCACAGACAGCAGTGAAGGACAGTGAGAGGATCTTTACTGAGCTCATCCGCTCCATTGAGAGAAGCCGCTCTGAGCTGATACGGCTGATCAGAGATCAGGAAAAGCGAGCGGTGAGTCGAGCTGAAGGACGACTGGAGCGACTGGAGCAGGAGATCAATCATCTGAGGAGGAGAGACGCTGAGCTGGAGCAGCTTTCACACACACAGGATCACATCCAGTTCCTGCAGGTAACAGATCTAGAAGATCAGGATCATAGTGGACTTCAGCATGATCCTGCTGTAACAGGAGACTCAAATAGAAAATTCCGAATGAGCAGTTGACTGCAATTCTGTCATGTAATTATTGTAGATGTTAGCTGAGAAAAAGATAAACTAAAGTCATGACAACTTTCAGAAAGGATTGCAAAATCTTTATTAATGTAAAAATAGAAAAGCTTGAGTTTGGTCTTGGCGGACTAGATCTGCTATGCTGCTGCTGCTGCGGAGCAAGTAGACCTGCTTCGGCTAAATGCTCAGATCATGAAGAACATGCTGCTGCTGCTGCTGCTGTTGCTAGAGAAAGAGGAATATCCCCCAAACAAAGCAGACTCTAAGCTGCTTAACGTATGTCACCCCCCGACCCTGCAGATCTACCTGCCAAGACTTGAGTAATTGCTGCTGCACTCCAAGATCCATGAACTTGAAAGAGGGCATGGACCACTGCACCAATGGCTTAGCTCTTTTAGACCAAACGTTTTTTGTTTTTATTTTTTTTAAAACACAAAACTATGATAATTGACTACGCCGGAATTAGGGATAATTCTATAGCAAATAAAATAAATGAATGAATGGAGACGAAGGTTATGCCCGGTTACTATTTATTCCAGCACCACCTGGTAAGCATATAATGTTGCTTACATTAGGAACTCATTAACTTTTGACCTTCAACAATATCTTTAAAATTAGGTCTGATATAACGTTCATAAGCTGCTGAAGACCAAAGGCCCATTTCTTTAAGAGTGGAGGTCAACACGTTGGGCGCTGCTGTAGTTGCTGCACCGATTCTGATTGAGTGCGGAGTGAACACATCTGAATCGAGGCTGCAGAGCCGACAGAGCTGCCTGAATTTTAAGGCGAACCAGGAGCTTGTCAAGGGGTTACCATCCTCCGTAAGGAACAAGGGATCCCCCGGTAAGGCGTGATGCCGGGTTTCCAGGTACCGAGACATAGAAAGGAGAGGGCAAAAGACAGAATTAATACTAGATATAATAATAGGGACACCTTTATCAGATTTATCAGTCTTGGAGTGCTTAAGAATTAGAGTAAATTGGTGGTTGTTTAGCAGAACATTGGAAACGGTGAGATCATAGTTAGGATCGAAGCATAGTGATTTACAAGTAGTGTTGTTTTTGGCAGCCTGTTTTAATTTTAGTTTTAGTCTAGTCCAGGGATGCCCAACCCTGGTCCTGGAGATCGACTTTCCTGCAGAGTTTAGTTCCAGCCCTAATCAAACACACCTGTCTGTAATTAGCAAGCGCTCCTTGAGATCCTAATTAGCTGGTTCAGGTGTATGTGGTCAGGGTTGGAGCTGAACTCTGCAGGAAAGTCGATCTCCAGGACCAGGGTTGAGCACCCCTGGTCTAGTCTTTGTATGAAGCTGTCATTTTAGTTTTTATTAGTTTTAGTCACGTTCATACTCTTTTTAGTCTAGTCAAGTTTCAGTCAACTAAAAGTCTGAGCATTTTAGTCTTATTTTAGTCAGAATTATCCATGACTATTTTCGTCTAGTTTTAGTCGACAAAAACTGATGACATTTAGTCTAGATTTAGTCAATGAACATTGTATTTTAGTTTCTTTTTTTAGTAATGCAATTCTATTTAACTCAGTCAATATAGTATAAGTACCTAGTAGTATAGTCAAGATACAAATATGCGCATGTGATTGGTGTGTGTCAAACGGTGACCACAAAACTTTCCCTGGAGTCTGCCATTGGACCGGCAAAACTATTTCCCTGAAGCATTGACTCTAATCTGCTCTGATCTGATCCATTCGGCATGTGATTTCGCAGGTTAATTTGCTAATGTACACGTTCAAGCTGTTTAACCCTCTGGTTGTGTTCAGGTCAAATTGACCCGGAAAAGATTTTCTTTTTCCCGGAAATAATAGATAACATTATCGCATTGGACTCAAACTTACTGACTTTGTTCACACAGGGTAGAAGTACATCTCAGAAATTGTTTTCGGATTTTCTTAATTTTTGGGGCTTTTATTTTACTTAGTCACACTTGTGGTGTTCCCGGTCAAAAATGACCGGACTCCAAACAACTGCTCATAAATCTGTAAATATGCTATATTATCACTAAAGATTGGATTCAATCTTTTTGTCAACTTGTTTTCTTTCATTTAGGACAGGTTTTGTGTTTCTATTTGCATCTGATTAATCGTAGGCCTCATTTTTCCGAGAGAAGGTACCTCGTTTTTTGAGTGAAAAAATCATTTTTTATGAGTAATTTTCACAATATGAAATAAAAAATTATAAAAAAAGTGCATGGTTTCTCAGGAAGTTTGCTTTTAAATGCTTTTATTTTGTACGAAATTGCAAAAAGTCACACTTGTGGTGTTCCCGGTCAAAAATGACCGGACTCCAAAAAACTGCTTATAAATCTGTCATTATGCTATATTATCACCAAATATTGGATTCAAACTTTTTGTCAACTTGTTTTCTTTCATTTAGGACTGGTTTCGTGTTTCTATTTGCATCTGATTAATCGTAGGGCTCATTTTTCTGAGAGAAGGTCCCTCAAGTTTTGAGTGAAAAAAGCATTTTTTGTAAGTAATTTTCACAATGTGAGAGAAAAAATGATGAAAATTTGCACTGTTTCTCACACTATTGTGCTTCAATGTTTAATCAGGAATTTTGCTTTTAAATGCTTTTATTTTCTACAAAATTGCACAAAGTCTCACTCATCAAAAATGGCCAGTCATTGAAAGTGAATGGGGAAGAGCACAAAAAGCAGGATCTTTATTTTGAAATGATTTTATGTTGAAAAGGGGCACAAAGTAACACTTGTGCTGTTCCTGTTAAATTTGACCATCGTGACACACAAAAAAAGAACACATTAAGATTATTTGCATTATAACATTTCATGGAACAACAAACCAAAACTCTTATTTTAGTTCTATATGTCCTGCACACTGACACTGTCAAACTGAGACAATATTAGGAAACAACAAGCTGAATCTCTCTCTGTGCTAAAGCATTTATTTGTAAACTTTCATCTGCTCTGTGAGAACATGAAAGCCTCAAAACCTAAGCTAAAGACAAGGCAGTTTGAGCGTGTGAGTGTGTGAGAGAGTTATCATAAAAGCATATTGCATGCAGTCCAAGGTAGGATGAAATAAATATAATACTCACAATAGTTTGTGGCTGGACATTTTGTAACTTTGTGCAGTTTTGTACAGTTTTGCCTACTTTCGGACAAATGAGGCCTACGGTTAATCAGATGTAAATAGAAACTCAAAACCAGTCCTAAATGAAAGAAAACAAGTTGACAAAAAGATTGAATCCAATATTTGGTGATAATATACCATAACGAGATATTTATAAGCAATTGTCTGGAGTATGGTCATTTTTGACCAGGAACACCACAAGTGACTTTGTGCAGTTTTGTACAGTTTTGCCTACTTTCACATAAATGAGACCTATGATTAATCGGATGCAAATAGAAACACAAAACCAGTCCTAAATAAAAGAAAACAAGTTGACAAAAAGATTGAATCCAATATTTGGTGATAATATAGCATATTTACAGATTTATAAGCAATTGTTTGGAGTCCGGTCATTTTTGACCGGGAACACCACAAGTGTGACAGGAATCCGAACACAACCAGAGGGTTAAAACCACAAGAAGAAGAAACGAAACAGAACTCGATTCGTTACTTGCGCGCTGTTCTCGCACACACAGAGACGTGTTTCAGACAGAGCGGCATATCGAGTTGATTCCTCTTTCACGTCTCCCTGCGTTTAAGATGCATACGCATGGGGTTATGTCGCAATATTGGAAGTATTTCTGTTTTAAACCATGAAGGTGAGCCAATGGATATCAAACTTTGCGCCGTAGTTATGCCGGTGAACGTCTTAACTTCAGTTTTAACTTTACAATCCACTATATAGAAAGTGAAAGTAAAAAATAACTGACAGAGTTTTCTAAAGCTGCAATACGGCGCATATTCTCTCAGACACGAATCTACTTCAACATGTGCTGATAACGACATATAACTGTCGAAGGTTCGTTTCCTGTCTTTCTTTCAGCTGAATGTGAGGGATTCATGGGATGACCTTCAGTCACCCACAATCCTTTGTACACATTCGAATTCAGAAAAATGAGTCTCTACTGAGCTTGTCTGAAATTATCATGAAATGTAAAGACAAAAATAATGATTTCAGACATGAAATAATAATGTAAGCCAATAATGTAAGCCACTGGGAGACTGAAGATGACTGTGATTCATTGTATTGCTTTAATAGAAAGCCAAATACTTGAAAGATTTGTAATACAAAGTATTTTTAAGCTTTTTAAGCTAGTATTTTCGTGCCATGTGGGCGGGAACATATGTGACGTAGCCATGCGCCTACAAGCCTCTGAAGGACTGAACTAGGAAGGACGCAGCCTTGGTAGAATGCAGCATTCTGTTTGAGAAGCACCCTATGTGTCATGTTCTCATTGGTTCATTGTCTTGCTATGTGGCTTTCTTTTCTGTTTTCTGATTGGATCTTCTTCCTCAGCCCACTCTGTCATTGGTTGGATTGTGTCATGTTACCCCATTTATTTGGTGTGTATATATAAGGTGTGTTCGACTTCATCTACGGCTACAGACGGTGATCAACGAAAGTTTTCGAGAGCAGTCGCGGGCGGAGTTGAAAACGGAGGCGTCAAGTCGGACACTGTCTGCTCTCGTTAGTGACGCTCTCGCGGTGTTTCCATGCTCTATCACAGATGAAGTGAATTAAATGCAATATTTATCAAATACACTGACTTTTCAAAAGCGTTTTCATGAGCAACAGAAACACGTTTCATATACTGCTTAACACAGCGCCATCTGAACAACAATAATGATAAACATAAACATATACTGTTTAAACACTAATAAAGTGGGGTTATTTATGCTTTTATCAGTGTTTTATGAATAAATCTGACTCAATATAACATTGCGACTACAGTAAAAACACTTTTATTGTTCTAAAAACACAGATTTGTCAGCATTATCGAACTTGAGGATGTTAGAATAAACTCAAAACACACGTGATCGTTGTCATGCGGTGAATCTGGCCAATTGTGAAACAGCCATGTGATCATCAGAGCTCCTGCAGCCGCTCTGAACAAACTGCGCCGGCTGAGTCAGTCGCTGCTCTCGAATCGCTATCGCGGTACTTTGACGTCACACATGACAGTCACGAGACGTCAGCGCCACCTCAAGTCGGACAAAATTTCTAACCGGCATGCACTGCTTCAAGTCAGAATTTGATCGAGCTGTGCAGCGCTGCGTTAAGTCGAACACACCTATAGCCTTCATGTTCCCATTGTCTAGCTTTCTTCCATGTAGCACTGTTTGGTGAGTTCTTGTTCCTGTTTAAGGAGAGACACTGCAGGTAAAAACACTGTTTTTTCATGCACCTGTCAAGTTTGAGATTTTAGGCTTTTTGGCTTTCCATAAAGTGTTTTTTCAGACTAGTGGAAAGAAAACATCCAAAAGACACTTAAGAGTTTCTTTTATAGCACTTTATCTATTTGTGTCGATAGATTTCAATTACCATACATATTTTTAAAGGCTGTTTTCCCAAAATGCATTTTTTTTTCTCCTACACTGAGCCATAAATCTATACTTCAGTAGCACTTACACACACACACACCAAACTTTACTTTT